>CAUYSK010097644.1:0-66303 GCA_963575035.1 Avahi laniger | reverse complement strand
TCTGGTAAACTTTTCTTCACAGGTAGACCAAAGGTAAACTGCAGCTTAGCCAGGTTGAATTATAACAAATTCCATTATTAGCACAGTTCAAATTAATGAGATTTTCCTTTACTTCGGTTTCAAAAGAGGCTAAAAGCCACTTAGTAACTCGATACCTCTTGTGAATCTCATTACTAGAACGGTTTTTAAAACACAGTTTGGGCTTTGGTTACCATAGGAAATTGAAAAGACCCAATGACTGGGTTCCATTTCGGATCCAGGTTTTATGTCCAGCAATGCATTTAAGCTTTGATGATTTTTTAATTTAAAAAATTCCCCACCAATACTAAAAAAAACAATCTATTAACATGGGAACACATGAAAGGGATACTGACCAGTTGTGTTAGTGTAAGTCAAGGGATAATGACCAGTTCATTGTCTGAATTCTATGCAAAAAAAGAAGAAAAAAAGAAAGAAAACAAAACTTTCGAACTATACAAAGTTTCTCTCTAAGCTCCTACTAGCCACAGATGCAAAAGTTTTTCCTTGTGTTTTATGTCTGGCAACCTCTTAAATTAAGTTGGATTTGTCCCAAGGACCAAATAACAAACTTAATTCATGAACTAGGGCCCTCCAGAATGTTTTTTCCTTTTCATTTTGTTTAGTTACTTTTATAGTCCTTTCTTTCTTCGAAGTAATTTGGATTTGATTGCTTCTTTGTGAAATTCTAATGTCAAGACTGTGTCTAATTTCTGTTTTATGAAGAAATCTGGAAACTATACAAAGGAATGAATTGAGATGCAGAGTCAAATAAAATCTGCAATGTGATAACTCTAAAAAAAAAAAAGTTTATTCTCTAATTGGACTAATGCAGACCTAACTGTGTGGCTCTTTTTTTCCTATTATTCTTATAAGAAGAAATCAAAAATGTATATAATAAACATAATAAATCTTGTAGGGAGAAATAATTCCAACTGTGAGGTATAAACTCAGCGGTTCTAAGCTATCAGTTAGGACCCAGGAAAAGGACTTGCTGCTGCTGTGTTGAACAAGACCAACAGAATGTTGAGAATGAAAGCCTAGGCTCAGGCAGATCTGAATTCACATCATAGCCAGGAACATCTGCCTTGTATGTGTGTGTGTGTCTGTGTGTGTGTGCATGCATGTCTAGTCTATAAAACACACATGTGAATACCTGTCTCACAGGTTCTTGTGAAAATGGTTTGAGATATTATATAAAATCACTTCAAACAGTGCCCATAGCATAGTAGGATATCAACAAACTGGGATTTGTATTATCATTAGTAGTAGGAGTACCATAAGGAGAGATTCCAAAATGGAGGGTGTGTGAAGTGAGTTTATTCTTTAATATTTATGAATAGTGTGGCCTTGTTTATAAGTCAATTCACCTTTTATGGTAGATAACACATGGGGAAAAATGGATCTTTTCTCAATCCTTCCTTTTTGCCTCATCAGTGACATTAACAAGAGATGTACACAGAAATAAATATGAAAAATTAAAAGTATATATATTGTTTACCGTGAACATTACTTGTTATCCATATTGTGCCATAATTTTTATATCATACTTTGTAACCCTGAATGGAAGCAGCAAGTTACTTTGGATTTAATTGTTATAATTTATTGCTTTTTCTACCTTCAGCCACTGGCTGTAAATTTTTGTAGAGAAACACAAAATCGCTTCCTGCTCTTGACACATAAAGGGCTTTTTTCCCCTAGTTATGTTCATAATTTTATGTTGGATGACCTTTGCATCTGTGGCTCGGTTTTATGATTTAAAAACTGCATTTTGGCTGACAGACAGTTCTGGAAATGATTTTTTTTTTTTTTTGCTTAATGCAAATTGCCTGAGCCCAAGATGTAATGCTAGTTCCTCTCTTTATATTTCCTGCTAGCATTACCAGCGTCATGCTGCCTAAAAATCAATTAATCTGCCCTGGATGAGAACCTCAAGTCCTGTAAAATTTTTGCTTGAGAAAATACCCGTGTCTCTACCAACTTTTATTTCCAATTTGAAATTCATGTAAAATCACATTAAGGCAACTGGAAATTCAAAACAATCAATTTGTTTCTTGTTTAGATAAAAGTCTTGGTTCTGATCCATAACAAGGTCAGTTTGGTGGGGGAGAAGATTTTTTGTTCTGAGAATTACTTCCTTGTGCCTAAAACTTTAACCTCCTTCTCTGTCTTTATTGTGTGTAAAGAAAAGTGAGTACCATAGGTAAGGAAGACTACATTGGTATGTGTAGCCTCCACTGGATTTTAATTGTGAAAACACAGGCCAAGTCCTGAACATCTTGTTGATTCAGTTGAACAGATGGAAAGCATGAAGATTCACCCTTATCAGCAGGTCAGAATGTGGCAACTTGTGTTTATGAGATTTAATATGCATATGAATAAATAATAAGAAGAAAAAGTATCCCCAACAAATTTAAATAATTTTTCCTCTCAAAAAATGCAATAAAAGCAAAATTAAAAGAAGTATTTTATTTCCTCATAAGCACTAATGAACAAGAGCACAGTGGCCCTGGACTTGGAACTGTAGCTTGTAAGTCCCATTTAAGGCAGTATCACCTGTGACCTGTGGCAGGCCAATTTCCTGTTGAAATCCATGGGGAATTCACCCACTTCTGGAGGAGAAGATCCAGTCCTAGAGAAATTCCTGCTTGTAAATCCATTCACTTCTCACTCCTCTTTTACTGGCACATAGATTACAATGATAAGTTGTTATTATGGCTAGAGCCATTTAAGAGAAAACAGGCTGGCAGATGATAAAGAATCACCATACTTAATGGTGAAATTACTGAAGTTATCTCAAAGGCCTTGCAAAAACATAATGCTAACCTGTGTACAGATTCATGGGATTTTTACGTTTATTTCTTCATATACTATGCACCTACATGGGGAAGAAAATATGAAAATAAGGGGTAGAGCAGACATTAAGAGGTGGAAAACATTTTTACAGCAGTATCTTGTCAGCTTTCCAGTATCTTCTGATTTATCGAGATCCAAACACTCACAGCTGGTGCATATTTTGATGCCAAATGACTGGCATGGCTGAAATTGGAAGTCACCATGTCTCCCTGTATCAATTTAGTGTGCTCATTGCACATGCAACTTCTGAACATAAGTTTCGATTTGAAGAAGTGTGTTTTGTTTTTTTTTTTAGGTGTGGGTTTTCTGAGCTTAAGTATAGGCCAAGTGGATGCATGGCTGAGAAGTGAAGTGCAATGAAAATTCTCTTAAGTGCCTGCCTTAAGTTTGTCAACCAGGGATGTACCAAAGCTACTGGCAGAAGTTTAGGCTCTTCCAAACAAGGGCAGTCTACCAACCCAAGAGCCAAGGACAGCAAAGGAAATATGTTCTGGCTTTCTCCCCATTTTCGTCCATTGGGTTTGGGTCACTCATTCCTAACAGGGCCATTCTCTGGTTGCTCAGGAAAAGAGCAGGCCCAAATTTAGGGTTTTTGAGGGCCATTAGGAGGACAAGGGAACAACTGAAACAATACCAACAGAGTGGTTGAGATAAATGGTAACTAGAGTGGAGGTGCATTTATTTGAGAAAAGGTGGTCTGAATGGGTGTGATTCATAGAATCAGTTTGAATAGTGGCAATGAAAACATAAAACGATTTGGGAATTTTTCAAATCACGTGTGCACAAATGTTTGAGTGTACACACATATATGTGAATGTGTCTATCTCATGATGTCCTGATGATGTCACATTTTGGAGAGAAATATTTTTTTGCTACTATCTATGGGAGGGGAGTTTGAAGGCTAAGTCCAGTCTAGTTTCTGAGCCCCTCCAAAACCAAGCAGAATCAAAAGATTCCTGTGGTTTCTGGATTCCGGAATTAGCTTCATTTCTATTGACCCTGAACATCTGATGTGCTTGGTAGTATTTCCAGTTCCCTCATGTGCTCACCAAATCACAGCCTTCCCACTTCTGCCATGTTAGCTCAGTTTCAATGCCTAAATTCATGCTTTCTTTTGTATTCCCCACAGGAACTAGGTTTGTCTTGAATACCTGTCCAATTGGCTGGGTTTTTATACCTAAATAATGATTCCTTCCTGCACCGAGCTTAGCATTCAAGAATTCCTTTACACTTAGGACATTGGATTGCCTGCTGCTCTAACAAACAGCCCACAGTTGGGCTCTGGTTGGACCTACTGTGGTCTTATTTTCCAACCTCACTTGAATATGTTGAAGAAAGTTCCAGCATGACATTCATCTAAGATTTTCTATTTGATGACAATCAACATCCAAGAGTTCATACTTTGACAAAAAGGACATTTTTCGTTTAGAGTACTTTGAAATGTCAAAATGAATGGAGGTATGAAGTAGTAATCTTGGTGAGTTTTAATAATATGTAGCCTAGTTACATATATCTCCATTTTTTTTTAAACAACTAAGGACTAGTCTGTTGAGTACTAGTCCTCGTCTGGTTCTAATTTGGTGATTAGGAGTATCACACAATATCATTTCCTTCTTTTGTATATGTTATAAACTTTATTGCAATGTTCATAAGCAATAGTTGCCACAGATATGCAAAAATTAGGTACATGTTTTAATTAAATCTGTCACATTTATAATTGATCAAACAGAACAGGCAGAAAACATATTGGTTTTAAGTAAACAAAAATTTTGAATTTAAGGTGTATCTAAGTTGATGTTTTTAAGAAACGTGCAGACCAGAGGGTGAGTGGTAGAAAGATAAAGAAGGAAGGGCTTAATTATGATAAATTATTTTATTATCAGATAATAAATTTTCCCACATTTTCTCTATTTTTCTGGGTTTTCATATCTGTAAATAAACCAAATATAATTTTATAAGCATGCCAAATTATAAATAACTTTCTAATGCTGCTAAACCAACAACATACTTTTTAATCTAATCAGCACTAAAATATTACATATATTTCCCTTTTCCCCAGATTAACAGCTTGTTGCCAACAATTGCCAAAATATTACAGTGGGTCTTAAATAGATTTTCTAAATATCCAGAAGAAGGAATTGTGGTCCTACCATCCAAAGCTGCCAGATTTGATTCTTTGGGGTCTTCTTAGGCATGAGAGGGAGGTTCAAGCAGGAAAAGTTGTGAAGCAACTCAGAGCCCATCAGCACACCCACTTGTGCTGTCTGCAGAACATTTTTTATGCAGACATTGTAATAAAACTCCTATTATATATGCATATATACATATAAAAATTTTGTGCATATTGTTGATTAAGAAGAGCTAAATTAAGATTGAGGGGTTAAAATTTCAAGCTGACACACACTCCTGAACATAGAATTGTACACATGAGGTCATTACTGTAGCACATGTGCTGAATTCAATAATTAAACATCAGGTGAGGCTCAGGTACACATTCTCCTCCAGCTGCAAGAGGCAGTTGTATTAATACGATAATAACAAAGGGATGTGGCGTACATCTCATGGTGATAAAATACCATTTTCCTGGTTAGTACTGAGGCAAGTTTGGGATAATTTTGTCTACATTTTGACAGGAAGAAGGAACCTAATCCATCAGTATATGATTCTAATGTTACTAGGATTGTGGTTGTAGTTTTAACAATGAAATGAAAACCGAAAGTTGATGTCAGGGAAAAAATAAATAAATTTGGCTGCTTTGAAATTTCCAGAGACTACCTAATAGACATTGAGTTATCTCACATGCTTTTTAAATGATGTTGTCAGAACAAGATATATTAGGAAAGTAATTTTGCCAAATAGCGAAGATTTCAACTGGTTGAGAACCCCATTCATTGTTTAACTCCAAAGTTAGCATGTTCCATTTAAGGATTTCTATCCATTGTTAAGCATACATTCTGGCATCAGATTTAGCTATGTCACCTTGAGTAAATTTCTTAGTCTCCTTTTGTGTCAGTTTTCTTATCTGTAAAAAAGTGGTGACTTTAGACACAATTACCTCATCAGGGTCTTATGAGAATTAAATGAGTTAATATACATGAAGTCCTTAGAAAAACACCTGGTACACAGGGAATATTTAGGAGCAGTAGCTATTTTATAG
This sequence comes from Avahi laniger, assembly GCA_963575035.1. NCBI lineage: Eukaryota > Metazoa > Chordata > Mammalia > Primates > Indriidae > Avahi > Avahi laniger. Next base: position 60,272 of record CAUYSK010097644.1, on the reverse strand, counting down.
CTTGATTAAACTTACTAATCAAGTTTCTAGATCATTTTAGTTAAAGAATATGCTGAGATTTCAAGGCAAGTTTTAAAAATTATCATTTGTGGATATTTACCTATATGAATCATAATTTTACTGATATGAGGTGAACAAAGGAAGTTTAGACATAAATTAGATATTGAGACAAATGTCAGTGCAATTGGCAACCATGAACGCAGATTTCAAAACTTCATGAATATCTGGGTAGTTTCTTTCTTCTCATTAACTGACTTGATAATAAGTAAATAGTTATGCATTTGAACTTATACAATAAAACTCTGCTAACATAATCTGTTCTATATAATAAGTTTCCATGTAAGATTATGTTTCAAAAAGTCAATCTCACTGCTAAAAAAAAAACTAAAAAAGGTTTAAGGCTCACTGATATAAAGAGAACGGTGTTTCTTTTACTATAATAATAATGATAATGGTAATATAATTTTTATGAAGTACCATCTTACCTATAATCTCATTTGTTACAACAGCCCAGTGAAATAGGCAAGGTAGGAATTATTGTTCCTATTTTACTGATGAGGAAATGAAAGATCAGAGAGGTAAAATGATTCACTCAGAGTTTCAAGGCTATTGTGACCAAAAGCCAGGATTCCAGTCCAATTCTTGATTCCTCGTTCAACGTTTTTTACTTGACCTGCCTTGTAGCCAACATACCAAAGTGTCCTATTCCAAAGGTGGGTCCATTTCTCCTTGGTGTTCCTGATGCAATGATTCACAGTGGAGATGCAGTGTCGATGCTTGTGCTTCCTTGTATGAGAGAGGTTCTTGGTGCACCTGGGGTTCTGATTGCCCTGTGCAGTGAATTGAGAGGTGCCACAATGGACTTGAATGGTAATGTGAGCCTAAGATGAGAAGTTTATTAGGCCTTGCAATATGTAATGAGGTTTTACATCATTTATCACCAGTAGAGAGCACTATAAGATTAGAATTAATAGCAAGACTTGCATGAAGAAAGGATTGTATCATGAATGTATTACAAAGGCAGAGTTAAAATGATTGATTTTAAGAAAGCATGATCTGCTCTGGTAACAGTAGATCATTTCTATCAGTTGAATCTTTAGAAAGCAGTCATTCAAAACTTGCATTTAAATGTAATATCAATATTAAAAGAAGCAGGCATCACTTGCTTGTTGAAATTAAATTGAAGAGGTTCAATTCTGAATCATAACCCAGGCTTGCCTGCTGTCTCCTTGAATATCTTGCTTCCAAACCACTGTTGGAGTGTTTATAACATAGAGTTTCTTCTCTTTCCCAGCTCCTGCGTTGCATATAAGACTCCACACATACAGAATAGATTCTAACATCATTTAGTCAAAAATATTACAGGGCTTCATTCTGATCCCCTTTATTTATCTTACTTGGGATTTGTGACTGTTGAGCTTTCTTAAAACATTTTTCTGGTTGTAAATATAAAATCAAGCTTCATTTCATAAGTAGCCTTCAGCGTATTCATATTGTTTAGAGACATGCAGTAAATACAAATCAGTGCCCACAGCTGATGGACTGAAATATTGGCATTTAGTCACAACTTGATTTCAGGATTTTACTAGTCTAAATACTCAGATGTATCACACAATGACTTCCATGCTGTGGAAAGCTTTGAAATGGATCTGCCTTAAACATAGACGCATTTACACTTCATATGTTTTCCATCATTTTTCTTACCATTTTGCCAGTTCTCCAAACCAGCAGTATTTAAACAAATTCTTCCCCCACAGCCATTTTGTTCTCTGATTTCACCCTGCCATGGAGTCTCAACACAAAATTGGTGATAACATGATTGATCATTTAGCTGACAACATAATCATGAGCATGGGGCAGAAACTTCTCTTCACATCCAGTAAGAGGAGAAGCTGGAATGCAGAGGTATTAAAATACAAGTGTCTCAAATGAAAACAAAGGTAACTTGAGAGCTTTAATGTTTGAATGTCTTTCTCCCTCCCTCTGCCACTGATAAATGTGCTCCCTCTTCAATCTTGTTTCAGCATTCAGGTTTTCTTATAAATAGCATATTTATTGGAAAAGGCCCTCTCACTTTACTCTCTCCTCTATCACTGCAGTAACAGAATGCCTCTCTCTCCCCCCCTTGCAAAAAATGCCTTTGAGGGCTCTTTCCTCGGAGTTCTGTTACTCCTTTGCCTGAATGAGGAAGAGGCATGTCTGTTGTAACACTTGCATGTTGGATGAGCTCCATTCAGAAAATAATCACAATGAGGTTTCTGTTTATACAGGTGCCATTAGACGGACTTACTGTCACAGACGAGAGGATTTCAAATTTTAAAAAGTGCAAGGAAGCTAACTACTGGCATGAAGATCAGATTTCACAACAGCTTCTATCATTTTAGTTTCCCAAAGGAGCTCTATTTACACTTATAGCAATATACTGAGCCACTATTCCCATTGTTGCTATTGAATATGAAGTCCATTTTATATATCATTAACAAAGATTTTTATGACATCCAACAGGACTTTCAATTGGGAACTGTTGTTTTAAATTTTACCTTTCATGTAGGATTTGCATTTTAAGGCTACTGTCAAAATTAATGTACTGACAGTGACAGCATCCATGAAATACATTTACCTAGAAAATATTAGAATGAACATACATGCATCAGAAGAATGTGTAATGAAAGAATTTTGAATTATTTGTGTTAAATATCCAATTAGACAATGGATGTAAACACCCTTTATATGATTCTCACCAAAGTGAGGTAGGATTTTTAATAATGATTTTTTGAATCTTACATATTTTTAATCTATTATTTGAGGCTGACAATTTTATGTATACATGAATGTCTCTTAAGTGAAGGAGTGTAGCAGAGGTTAACTGATAAGCTGAAATGACAAATATGTACTAGGCACTCCCACTAGGCCTGTGTAAAAAAAGAGGGCAAAGAAATCCAGAAGGTACCACAAGGTTTTCTGCTCTTTCCAGTCTTTTATAATTTATCTTTCCCCTTGGTTAGTCGTTCAATAATTGCTTATCATTTTTGCTTTACATTTGACTTATCTCATTTGCATAGTTGAGCTTATAAATGACAAGCAAAAAGCATGAGCAGAGAAACTTATCAGAAGCTTCCATCGCTAGCAGAAACTCTCAGATTTGGGGTGTGGTCCACTTGTTTCTTTTATGTAATTTTTGCTCTCTTTGCAGCCCAGCCTCGTTCCCCGGGAACTTCTGGCAGCTATTTTTTCTAATTTCAGGTTCCAGTGATATACATGTGTGGGGCTTAAAAAAAATATTTCTTGTGCCTTATTCTCTTAACATATAGCTCAAAATTTTGGCATCAGGAGCAGTAGACGAAACTTGAGTCAACTCAATTTTTTTTCTTGTCTGAAAGATCCAGTATTACACAATAATAGTAAGGTAGAAGATTTGGAACCAGAACATGACATATGGGCCTCCAAACGTCATGGAAGCCTCTCTGTACAGTACATAGCATGGAATTTGGCATAATATGCCGTGGATCAGGTCCAAAGCCATTCAATCACAGGCAGTGCTAGAAACACTTTGGTGAATCATAGACTCATTATTACTGAACAGTTTCATGGCCCTCCCTTAAGGATGGTGTAAGAGTGGAACTTCAGTGTATTATATGAAAGATAGAAAAAATACATATAGAAATGTATAGAATGTTCTTCTCTGTCTCTATCCACCTGCTGCCCAGTGGTTTAAAAACACTGTTCCATTTAGTCCTTCACATTTGTAGACTAATATTATATTTGCTTCAGTAACTATATGACTCTTAATGTCCACACAAAATCAACTTCAGGAAAAAATTTATTTCTCCATAAGAAGGGCCCCATAATAGGTGCTCAGTAAGTGTTCATTTTGGTAATGAATGAATAAATGCATCTGTCAAGATTAAAATAAGGCTTTTCCAATTAGATTCATTTTGTTGATCTTTCACCTTCAGTACCTCTAAATTACTTTTCTCCTTTGAAAGATCAATCTCAAGCAATATTATTGCTGTTTCTAATTTTAAAATCTTCAATTCCCATACCGATTGAGAAAATGTATATAAAATGTTTGGCATAGTTCTTGGCACACAGTAGACAGACACTGTTAGAATGAAAGTTTGTTGAAAATAATGTGATTTCTGGTAGGTTCAATTGCATAAAATAAAATGAAAAAAATAGGTTCCTGATTATAGCGTCTATGAGCTATAATGCAAATAAAAGAATAGAATACAGATTAGCCTTATACCATTTAGAAAAGAAGGTGAATGGGAAGAAAATTCAAGAAGGAAGAGAGGAAAGAATTGGTTGACTCTCCTATTTATTAAAATTGCATCTTATTTTGGACATGAATAAATGTAATCCATAATTCTTCTTATTTGACATTTTAAAAATTGTGATAAAATACACATAATATAAAATTTACTGTATTAATCATTTCAAAATATATAATTTAGTGGTATTCAGTACATTCATAATGTTGTACAGGAATCACCACTCTATAGTTCCGGAACATTTTTATTACTTCAAAAAATTCTCCATACCCATTAAGTAGTCACTCCCCACTTCATCTTTCACTCAGTCCCTGGAAACCACTAATCTGCTTTCTGTCTCTATGGGTTTGCTTGTTGTAGATATTTGATATAAGTGGAATCATACAAGATGTGGATGTGGCCTTTTCTGACTAACTTAGGTTCATCCATGTTGTAGCATGTGTAAGAGCTCAGAACTTCATTCCTTTTTATGGATGAATAACATTTCATTGTACAGATATATTGCATTTTGTTTATCCATTAATCTATTGTTAAACATTTGGGTTGTTTCTATTTTTTGGCTGTTGTGAATAGTGCTGCTATGAACATTTGTATACAAGTTTTACTTTGAACACCTGTTTTTGATTCTTTTGGATATACACATGAGGAGTAGAGTTGCTGGATATGATGGTTAATTTTATGTGTCAACTTGATGAAGCTAAGGGATGTCCAGATAGCTGCCTAATACATTGGGTCATGGAAATCCAATTAAATACGTTTGGCTTATGGAGGAACTACCAAAGTGTTTTCCACAGTGGCTGCACCATTTCATACTCCCACCATCAACGTAGGTCAGTTCCAACTTCTTCACATCCTCACTAACGCTTATTATTTTCTATCTTTTGATTGTAATCATCCTAGTGTGTGCAATTTTTTCTTTACTCTAAATGTCCTCCCATACCCCCATATTGGAAGTGTGCAGTATTGTACAGGATACACAAGAAGTATTATTATATACCATCAGTGCTGGCTGAGGGCCAAATGGTGAAGGAAGCACTGTTAGACTTTCATGCCCATTCCATTCTCTATCTTTCCTTAAACCACCTTTGGCGCTGCCTTTTCCCTTCTTATTTCAGGTGCTTAGTCTCTATCTTGCTCAAGGTCTGACTCATTAGCTTTAAGAAACTAGTAAAACATCTCACTCCTGATGATAACATCTACATTTTAACAGGCTAACCAAACCTCTGAAATTTCCAGCATTAGTTAGTAGGCACATATTTTAGGAGGCAAGATGTATCCAGTGGGCTTCCTATGAGTATCTATCATAAATAGTGGTCCTGAGCTCACAGTCTATTGACAGAATAAAAACGTAATGTCCAGTGTGAACAATTTGATGTTTTGGTATGCATACACATTTCCACAATCAATCTAATTAACATATCCATCACCTCACATGGTTTCTTTTGTGTGTGTGTGTGTGTGTGTGTGTGTGTATGTGTGGTGAGAATATTTAAGAACTATTCTCTTAGTAATTTTCAAGAATATCATACATTACTAGGTCATTAAATATGAAATGTCTGATTTTGAATCAAAAGTGTAGTTTATTATATCTCAAGCAAGAAGTAGTACAATTAATCAAATTATACACCTAAACTATTAATACAGTTTTGCCATCTTAACAGTAGCTTGTTTATGCCAGCAGCAAAGTCTGGAGAGCAAGTGGTGACGAAATCGTAAAAGGTGTTTTCCATAGCTTGTTGAGAATTGAATATTTTTCCCAAGAAGTGGTCCAAAGCCTGGAAGAAGTGGTAATCAGTCGGTGCAAGGTTCGGTGAATAAGGCAGACGACAGAGAGTTTCCAAGTCCAGCCTCTGTAGTTTGAGCAGTGTTGTTTGTGCAACATGTGGTGGACCATCGTCTTGCAAAAACATTGACCTGTCTCTATTGACCAATCTCAGCTGCTTAATCACAAGCATCTTCATCATTTCATCCAACTGGTTGTAGTATACATCCACTGTAATTGATCGACTATGTTTAATGAGGCTGTAGCGGATAATACCAGTGCTGGACCACCAAACAGACACCATTAGCTTTCTTGGATGAATATTCAGTTTTGGACTATGTTTCAGCACCACTTCATCTTTATCCAACCACTGTGCTTAACACCTGTTATTGTCAAAAAGAATCCATTTTTCATCTCATGTGACAATGCAGTGTAGAAATATTATGATAGCAAAGAAAGGCAAGCTTCGAGGTGATTTCTCTTCTGACACTTGTTTAATTCGTGTGGAACTCATCTATCCAGCTTATTTACCTTGTCGATTTGTTTCAAATGGTACAATATTGTTGGAATAGTAATGTCAAACCTTGCTGCTAATTCACGCGTAGGTTCAGATGGATTCACTTCCACTACTATCTTCCACAGCTATCATCTCATCATTATCCACGTTGGTCTCAGGTTGCCCAAGTGGCTCATTTTCAAGATTAAAATCACGAGAAGGGAACTTCTCAAACCGTCGATGTACTGTACATTCATTAGCCACATCCTTCCCAAACACGTTGTTGATATTTTGAGCTGTCTGCACTGCATTGGTTCCAGGACGAAACTCATATGTGAAAATAACACGAATTTTTTACTTGTCCATGGTTTCACAAAAATTGCTCTAAAAAAAATCTGAAAGATAATCACAAGCCAAACATGCATTTGCAAGACTGAGGATGTACCTTCATAATAAAAATAAAACAAGAAGTGTCAAATTGAAATGTCAGAGATATTGACTCTCAAACTTAGTACTGAAGGAAATAAGATATTTCATGCTTAATAACCTTAATATTATTAACTGTATTCACTATGCAGTGTAATAGATTTCCAGGACTTATTGATCCCATGTAACTTAAACTTTGTACCCTTTGACCATCATCTCCTCATTCTCTGCTTCTGCCCTTCACCCCCTGGCAATCAACACTATTCTCTGCTTCTATGAGTTCAACTTTTTTAGATTCCACATATAAGTGAATCTGGGCCTAAATTGTTTTACCCAACATAATATCTTTCAGGTTCATCTACATTGTCCCAAATGACAGAATTTCCTTCTTTTTAAAGGCTGAATAGTGTTCCATTGTATATATATACCACATTTTCTTTACCCATTCATTTGTCAATGGGCACTTAGATTGATTTCATATCTTGGCTATTATAAATAGTGCTGCAGTGAATATGCAAGTGGATTTGAAGTAAAATTCCCCCTTGGACATCCCATCTTCTTCCATCATAACTTCCAAGGATACCATCACCTTACCAAGCTTCTCAAGGTTGATATCAAGCAAATAGCACAGAAGTGAAGCAATGTCTGGGGCTTTCCCAAAGTCTTCTTTCTAAAAACATCCTCCCCTTTCAGTCCATGGCCAGGCTCACTTTTAAGTCCAATATACTCAAATCATGCTCCCTCAGGCGTTACTTGAGTGACAAAGCTATCCAATAGAGTAATTTACACTACAATGATCTTAGTTTAGTGTGTTTTTCCTCTCAGGGATATTTGTGTTTTATAATTTATTGCCTGCAGAGAACAGTGGTTAACTCAAAAGAATGAATTTAATGGTGGTATTTTGGACACTGTGACCACTAAATTTGATTCAGGTTCAAGTTATAAACAAAACAAACAAAAATCCGAGGTCTTCCTTGATAGATTCTCTTCCTGTTCTTACCTTCTGCTCCATGAGTGAGTAGCCATTAATACAAAAATGATCTTCTGTCTTAGGTAAGTTTATCTGTTTCATACTGACAAGTGGGATATTTATGATCAATCAGAGGTAAGGTTTGAAACAAATTAATATGTCTTTAATTGCTTTCTTTTTTCTAGAAATGATAATGATGAGCAGTTTTTCTTTCATAAGACTGCCAGCTCCTTTGGGATTGGCTGCCTGGAATTAAAAATACCAAGTAAGTGTTCAGTCGATTTATTTTATTTTATTGTGAGCTCATTTAAAAAATGCATCCATTCTCAGTAGAGCACAACTTGTTAGCCTGAAGAGTCCAGCAGAAGGTAATAGTCCATGCTTTACTCTTTCCAAGGGGATTTAGGGCTAGAAGAGCTGGAAGTCTGTTATAACTGTATAACCTACAGCACAGACTCTACCTCTGTATTTTATTAGGGAATGTTGAATATGTGATCATAAGTAAAATAGATATTATTCCTCCCAATGTAAAGCTAAACGTGTAATCTAATCACTATATGATTGTGAATTTCTCTTATTTCCTTAAAATTCTTTCTTTTCATAGAAGATTGATCTGTTGCATTTTTCTCTGAAAGTTGACAGAGAGTGAAATAATTTAGGTTTTTCTTCTTTGGTCTGAAATGGAAGGACCTCTTTGAACTGGAAATGGAGGAACTGTTTTAGAACTTTGAAGATATATTGTACCTATGAAGAATAAAAGAATGTGATTTTGGAAAGCCCCTAAGAGTGTTTATTTTACTGCTCCATTACCAATGGAAAACTTGACACAGAATAGGGTTAAGCAGTTTCCCAGTGTTCCACAGTAAATTGGCAATTGAATTGGGATTAGAATCTAGGTCTCTAAACCTTGGGGACTTCTCCATTAGCTCAGATCATGTACGGCTCAGCAGTTTCTTTCACAAGATCCTCCTGACATGACACATGCCATCAGTCTTATTTTATAACAGATGTTTTGAGGGTGGAGCAGATGGTCTCTTCCCTTCATCCTCCCAGCCCTTGATTGCAGAGAGTCAGATCATGTCAAAAATGGCACTCACAGCCTTCTTTCCCCAGGGCTCTACCTCCCCTTCTGCTCATCCTCCTCATGTGCTCATCTTTCCCATACTCAAGAAAATACTGTCCTTACTTTTTTCTTTTTTATTGGGCTATGTACTTTCTCCTAAAGCCTTCTCTGTCACTCATATTCTTCTTGTCCTGACTCTTCTTGAATTTTTGTAGCAGACAGCATTCCAGTGTCTAATCAGTGGGAAGAACACTCACCTCTAAGATACTGGGCTCCACATTCCTTTATGGTTCTTGATGTAATGTATGACCTGTGACAAGTTGCTTTCTAACTTTGTGTTGTGTACATTTTAACTCTGGTCCCCTGGAGTACCTCTATGAATGCCACTTGGGGAGCCACTGTCCTAGAGTACTTTGAAATTCAGAGAAAAAGAACAAGGCCTCACCAACAAGGTTCCAATGCTCCATTGGCTGTGTCAGCCATCATTTACATGTGATTTACTCTCTGTAGTGCCACTTTTAGTCTTCAAGGCCACTATTTCTATATTTTGCTTTTTGAATGTCTTAAAATGATCTTCTGAAATTAATTTTTTTCCTAGCTAACCAGTGAACTTCAGTTTATATCCTGAGGGAAGCCAGTATTAGATGTGTATCTATGTGTTTGCACATGTACACGTGTGTGTGTCTGCATCATGTGTGTTCATGCACTTCTACCCATTTGAGGAGATTGTGTTCAATGGCATAAACATTGATTCTGGAGTCAAGAAATGATTTTAATTTCAGACTTTGATATTTATAAGCTGTGTGACTCCGGGCAGGTCATTCTACCTCTTTGTCCTGTATAGACAATCAGGAAATTGCTACTGCTGTGGGGAAGCAATTAAAGCAACAAGTTGTGTTTGAAAACCATGAAAGCCAAAAAGAGGAAAGCAGATTTTTCACTGGTGAACTATTGCCCCAAGGATGGAATGACTGCCCACTGATGCATCCCCTTGCCTCAAAGTGAGCAGTCCTGAGTGGATTGAGCAGCTAGGTTCATGTGAACGCGTTCCATTCTGGGAAATCCTCTAAGGGAAACTAGTCGGATTTTCTTTCAGTACTGTAGACAAACTACTTAATTTACATTTTAATGCAAGAAATGGATGGAAATGATGGCCATTTTCTTCTGACCATAGCCAGAGTAATTCAGGTTTTTTTAAATTTTACTATGTTATTACAAACAAAACAACCTTATAATTAATACCAATGTACTTTCCTGTGTTGGGCTGAGTGGATATAATCAGAATGAGGATGTTGAATTATAAACTGAAAGATTCTCATTTTCCTGGTGAGTCTATCACGAAGCCCTCCTGTGCTCTTTTGTCTTAACATATTGCAGCACTATTATATACAGCCAGTAACAGGACTTGTTTCTACTCTCTTCTGTCCTAACTTGGGATTCAGTCGCCTTTCGCTCTCTGCTTATCTCTGCTTGAGAAAGTGCAGAATACAGATGGAGAATGTTGATTCTCCTTGAACATAACCTTGAAGTTGGACCCCAGAGGGTCCTAGGAATTTTCCAATTATTTATTCCAGTGTTAACGTGTTTTATGATCTCCCTGGGCTCCTCTCTGCTCATACTAACTCTGGTTAGGAGATTAGATTAAGTGACCTCTCATTAAGTGAATACCATTGCCCTTGGTTTTTAATTTGGCCATTAGCCAATATCTGTCCCTTTCTACCTTTGGATCCAAAGCTGATTCTGAGATTATTCCAAGTAAGAAAATTCCATTTAAAACAATTGAATGGATCAATCAGTTTTATACATTTCATCTTATTTGGTCATTGCTTTGTCCACTTTTCAAAGTCATTTAAAATAAATCTTGGTATAATGGCAGTGAAATCTTGTGGGAATATCATCTGTCCTAAATGTACAGCCATCTTGAAACATACTGACTTTTGTATGATCCCAGAACTAGAGGAAATTTTGAGGTCATTGAACACAGTCTCTACTTTTAAGGCCTCTTCCTAAATTCTCCATGATAGATGATTACTCACTAGGGGTGGAAAATTCTATAATAACATTTGATTGCCTATTCCAGTGTCTAGGCAATTGTTCAGGGAAGACGCCTAGGATTTTGCTGTGTTGCATTGGAAATCACGTGAGATTCTTGTTCTAATTTGTTTGAATTGACAAAACACCAGGCAGTATTCTACTCACAGAGCCTCAGATGTGGGGGCTTTGACATATATCACCAGAGTTGATTCAGCTGCTCTAACTAGAACTCTGTCTTCTTTCTCTCTCACTGCTCTGGGCTCCACCAAAGAGGACAACCTTCCAAGATACTTACAATGCTGTGGTAATTTGTAGCAATGCCAAGCAAACATCATCCTATGAGCTTGGGTTCACAAGAATCTTATGCTATATTAGAATATGCAAGGATTTGAGTTCTCATAAGCACCAGGAGGGCTGCATAATGATGCTGTCCTGCCTTTGTTGACTTCTGTGGAATGCATTTTGTGTACAATTTTCTAATGATGCTCCAGGGACTTTCCACTCCATTAGTCCTTTGGCACCTTCTAATATATTTATTGAGTTAGGACATGCCTCAGTGCCCCCACAAAGAAGGGTTAGAATTGGTTGCCATGGGCTAGGTTGCTTGGTGGGCTATTTAATACCCCGGAAGATTTTCATTTTAGTTCTTTGTTAATTTCCACAACTTTTAATATTATTTGTGTCATCACAAAGAAAAAATTGAGTGAGCCTTGCACATTGTTTTATTTCCTCCATACTCTTACACATTACTGAGGATATGAAGTAAATAAAGAGGTGGTTTTCCCAAACTTGGCCTTGGGTCATAGGGTCCAAACATATTTCTCAAGCCTCTTCTCTTCTCACTTCCTGCACTCTGGGTACCAAGAAGCTTCCTACCAGAGGCCTCCACACCTATTTTCTTTCTGTTTCCCTGTTTTTGAAGCTCTTTCCTCCTTTATTATTTGGCAATCCCCTCATTTGCCTTCCCAGCTCCACAGTCCCAGCTTAAATGTCATCTTCTCAGGTCTGCCTTTCTTAACTTTAGAGATTATGTCATGCCTTGATGGACCATGTATCTCCTTGTCAGAGAGGATAATTTTACTTTTACTTGCAATATCACTTCACATGGTGATGAGTGGAGCACAGCTAAACTACTCCCAGAGGCAGATGCTGGGTCAGGCAGGCAAAGCAACTTGTTCTTCTGTAGCTCATGCAATTTACATGTATTTCTGGATGTTTATTGAGTCACTCAAACCCAGTGTTAAATCCATGAATGCCAATAGCCTTTGAGGATCTGATGAGTGACTTGAATTTTACTGACATGTTGAGGAAAATCTGATCTACTTTGTATCAAGTTAAATTAATGATTATTAAACATTCATGAGTAGTTCTATGCTAAGAGTTTTCAAGTAAAATAAAATGTATAAAACAGGTACCTACCTTGTGATCTGCTTGTGTAAACCTTGATCTGGTTAAGATGGGACAAACTACATGATCAAAAAATTAATGACTCCTTCCTACTAGGATGGGTTACTTTCATAGCTCTCTGAGCTCTTCATTCATAATACTATCTCAATTTGCCACTATGGCAAGCAGAATTTAAAGGCAGTTTTTATGATTCCCACTTCCTGGTGATCACACTTTCGTGTGATCCTCTCTCCTTGAATATAGGCATGGACTTTGACTTGCTTCTGATAAATAGAAAAGGACAAAGGTGACAGGCTATACATGATTACATGTACATCATTGCACAACCTAGCCTGTATTGCTGGAGTTTTCCGTTCTGTTACTGGCTTTGAAGAACCAAGCTGCAATGAATCCTATGGCCAGCTGTAAGCAAATGGATTTTGTCAATAACCTGAGAGATGTTGGTAGTAGATACTTTCCTAGTAGAGCTTTCAGATGAGATCCCATCTCTGGTCAACACCTTGATTGCAACCTTATGAGAAACCCTAAACAGAAAGCCCAGGTAAGCTGAGCCTGGACTCCTAACCCATGGAAACTGTGAGGTAATATATGTTGTTTTAAGACTTTAAATTTGTGGTAATTTGTTATACATCATATAAAACTAACATTGCTATTGAATAATCATTTACGTAATCACAGTTAAACGTTTATTGCCCCCATTTTATAAGTTGTATGGACAGGAATCATGTCTCTCTCCCTTACTGTTGTATTCTCTATGCATATTACAATGCCAGATAGAGTTGCCACTGAATAATTATTGGTTGAATAAATGAATTTATGAATAAATTAATAAATGAATTGGAAGGCCAGACTTAGTTCTGGGCACCACACATGAAGACATATTTAACAAATTTTCAGATCTTTAGTGGAAAGCCACGTGAATGAAAGTGAGATGTGTGGAAACCATGGCATGTGAGGACCAGTCAAGAGAGTTGGAGATGTTTGGCTGAAGAAGTGAGAACATCAGATGGGAAGCCATGCCTAGGGCTCAGGCATATAAAGATGTGTCTTATGAAAAGAAGCTATGCCCATGCACTCTATGTGATCCCAAAGATTAGTTGAACTTGGAGGCCAATGGGTGGAAGATATCAGAAGAAAAATTTTCCTTGGTGTAAGGGAGAGTGTATGTGGTGGTGGCAACAGTGGGGTTAACAAATATAGCTGATTTTTACTCCGTGTGGTAGTAGTGAGTTCCATGTCACTTGAAGTGTTCAATCAGAGAAGGGCAACCATTTTTTAAGGATGTAGTATAGGGAAACTCTTCATTTAAAAGGCTTATTGTCCAGTTGGGAAAGAGAACATATACAGAAAGAAGATAAATATTAACAAGACACCTTGCTAAGTGTCAAACGGGATACAGACAAATCAAATGTACAAAATTTTAGAGGATGCAGTGGCCCAGAAACTGAAACATTAAGAAGACTTTGTGGAAGAGACTGTATTCGAAAGAAGAGTAAGCCTTGGATAAATGAATCCAATGGGTGTGGAGTATTTCATGCAGGAATAGTAGCATGGACAATATGGAAATGGCAGGCATATTCCAATCCACAAATTACTAGGTCAACATAGCCATCTCCTATTTAAAATCACTATGGGCTGCCTTCTCTGTGGTTGCCAAGTCTTCCTACAGATGCTCAGCCTAGGTGCCTCCTGACTTTCCATTTAGATACCTCATCTTCTCTCTGAGCCTAGATGTATGTAGATTAGCAGAACCTGTTGCCAGATATGTGTTTTTTCAATTATGGAAGAGATTATGTTCAGAGCACATTAGCTGAAAACACAGACTCATTAGTCAAGTGCTTTCCCAGCCTCAGCAATGAATTAATGTGAAATTTGAATACATTTCTTAGTTTCTTGATTTTTTAATTTCTGCTACAAACTGATAACGCCTCTTGGTTTCTCATTGAAACCTCAGGGTGCCGAGTATTAACTAAAGAGAAATAGCAGTAACTGGAATACTCTGCATTTATGTATTACCAAAAATGTCACCAACAAAAATAAATCCTTGGCCTTCATGCTCTTCCACCACAGAGGGTTCTTTGGAGATCTAGGATTCTGGGGGTGGGGGTGGGTAGCCAGGAACTGATGAAGGCTGGTGATGAAGTATTGCTCTTTCAGATGGAAAAAAAAGAGCTTTTCCCATTTCAGAATAATTTCTTGCCTTTTAACATTGGATAAGTTACTGATTTATGGAGTAGCTTTTGACAACACTGAGGCCTAAAATTCTCTTCACAGCATGGTTACCAGCAGCCTGAACTTTTTCCCTACCCTATTCCTAGAACTTTGACCCCAGGGGACCATCCTTATACTTCTCCAAAGAGAAACACATATTTCATTCTATGCTGCCTTAGAACATTTTAAAGCTAAATAGTGTAATTTAAGATCACCTGTCTGGAAAAATATCCGTTTGAGTAATAGCCAAATCTTTCTTAATATATGATCTTTCTTACTGATTTGAAATTTGGAACTCTCTTTTTTGAGGGAGGAGGCTGTGTCTTGGACTCTAAATGAATGGTCTTTGTCTAAAACCTTTCTCCATATTAACTTCCTTTGGTTTTTATGCCAATGTAGTTAACCTCATGATGTATTTTTACTAATTTTAATATATTTCTATACCTGAAGTCAAGCAGGCTCCTTATAATATCTTAACTTAGATGTGGCAGACTGCTTTAATACCATGAGCTATTTTTGTCAAAATGGGCTTTCATCCCATAGAATAAAAAACAATTACTTATTAAAAACCAGTATGTAAACATACGAATATTGCCACTAAAGGCAAATGGAGAGGTCTGTAAGAGCACTATAAAACAAAGAGATGAGTCTAGGTGGGCCAGTAGTAAGAAGGCAAAAGTGCAATGTCTACTCTTTGGGTTAAGCTAAGTAAGTTTGATCTGGCAGGACTTAGACTGGCACACAGATGCCCCCTTACTAGGTGGAGCATGGTTCTTCAATGGTGAAACACCATTCTTCACTACTGAAACACTATTCTATCTCTAACACCTTGCACAGTTCCTGGAATGTAGGAGGGACTCAGTAAGCATTCAGATAAATAATGACTCAATAAATCTTTTAATTTATTTGTAGTCTTGCCTGTGACTTATACTTCAGTTTTGAAAGTACTTTAGATCAAAAGGATTCCTTTTACAGGAAATAGGTGGCTAAAATTGCTGGGATTTGAATCTATGACTAATTTATTGGCAATAATAGATGCTTAAAATATTTTTTTCTTTTTTTTTATTTCAGCATGTTATGGGGGTACAGATATTTAGGTTGCATATGTTGCCTTTGCCCCCCCCCCAAGTCCGAGTTTCAAATATGTCCATCTTTCGGGTGGGGCGCATTGCACTCTTTGTGTATGTATATACCCGTCCCCTCTCCCTACAAAAATATTTTTTAAATGCAACTTTTAATGAAGATTCTTATTGCTGCTCTTCAACTTCCAAGATACATTCATCCTCCCCCATTTTATTCAGATTTTCACATAAATCTCTGGAGAAAGACAAAGTGATCTTACACCAAAGGGGAGAAAGTCTTCAAATGCATTTGGTAAAGAGTGTATTATGAATTGGATTGGCACTTCTACTCCAACAATAAAATTAGAGTGCACATACAAATGATGTAGAAATAAAATTGGGTGTAGGCCGGATGCTGAAGAGTTAAAAATAATGGTGATAGCCAAAACAAAAGTAGTGAGAAGATAAATATTCCCTTTGTCAGGAAATATTGGTGGTATAAACAGCATTTTATGAATAAGGATCATGTCCTTCAAGGTATTTTTTATATACATATCTGTGCCTTTAGCCTAGATGAATGGTCAATGGCAAATGTTGCTCATGGGAGACTAGAACTTGCATCTGCATTGTGCCAGGGGCTTCGAAAAAAAGTAATTACAAAAGGTCAGTTTCCATTGTTAGGTGACATATGGTAAATAAAATTCTTAGTACAATGGTAAAACAGTGGGAAGGATAATCTTGGATTTTCATATAGTTTCCATGCTAAAAAGGCAATGGTCATCTTTACCCCTGTCATGCTTCTTCCCCCCCCCATTTTTTTTTATTTCAGCATATTATGGAGGTATAGATAATTAGGTTACGTATGATGCCCTTGCCCTCCCTCCTCCCCAAGTCCGAGCTTCAGGTGTGTCCATTCCCCCGGGGGTGCGCATTGCACTCATTATTTGTGCATATGACCGTCCCCTTCTCCCTCCTCCCCCTCCCCCTGCCCAACATCTAATACATGTTATTCTTATATGTGCACTTAAATGTTGATCAGCTAATACCAATTTGATGGCGAGTACACGTGGCGCTTGTTTTTCCATTCTTGGGATATCTCCCTTAGTAGAATGTGTTCCAGAGCTTTCCAGGAGTATATATATAAGAGGTACTATATCACCATTGTTTCTTAAAGCTGAATAGTACTCCATGGTATACATATACCACATTTTATTAATCCACTCATGTATTGATGGACACTTGGGTTGTTTCCACATCTTTGTAATTGTGCATTGTGCTGTTATGAACATTCAAGTGCAGATGTCTTTTTTATAGAATGTCTTTTGTTCTTTTGGGTAGATGCCAAGTAATAAGATTGCAGGATCAAATGGTAGATCTGCTTGTAGCTCTTTGAGGTACCTCCATATTGCTTTCCACAGAGGTTGCACTAGTTTGCATTCCCACCAGCAGTGTGTGAGTATTCCTAGCTCTCTGCATCCACACCAACATTTATTGTTTTGGGACTTTTTGATAAAGGCCATTCTCACCGGAGATAAGTGATATCTCATTGTGGTTTTGATTTGCATTTCCCTGATGATGAGAGACATTGAGCATTTTTTCATATGTTTTTTGGCCATTATTCTGTCTTCTTTTGAAAAGTTTCTGTTCATGTCCTTTGCCTGCTTTTTGATAGGGTCGTTTGATTTTTTCTTGTTGATTTTCCTGAGTTCTAAGTAGATTCCAGTTATCAATCCTTTATCGGATATGTTGCATGCAAAAATTTTCTCCCATTCTGTAGGTTGTCTGTTTGCTCTTGTGATAGTTTCTTTGGCTGTGCAGAAGCTTTGACAATTCTTTTGTGTGGTGGTAGAAGGCCTTAGGTGTTGGCCCAATAAATCTGATAGCCCTGTAACTTACTAAGGCAGGCTTTTGATTTGTTATTTTGTTTGTTTTCTTTTTTTTCCTAAGGTTTTTGGATCTTCCCTTCCAAAGCTCCTAGGCTAGGTTACTGAGCAGAGAAAAAGGAATGGTAGCTATTTATACTTTGGAAGCTACAGAAATACAGCACAACCAAAATGATGCGGGAATGGAGACAGGAACTTCCTAAAGAGGCTTATGTCCTCCAGGGATTACTTTTAAAATAAAATGGATAAATGCAGATTTTATGGGATTTCAGGCTATGGAAGTTGGCTTTAGTGAGGATAGAGAAGAGAAAGTTAATAAACATTTAGTGATTTCTCCTAACATTTAGTGATTTGCCAGGCTGTGAGCAGACATATGTTTATTTAACCAATGCACCAACTTTTTGAGGTGTTCTCATTTCAGAAGTGAGGAAAACTGAAGTAACAAATGGTGCAGTCACTTTCTCAAAGTGAAGTAAAACTGTGACTTTCGTTATGTCTGTCTTGATGATGTTACGACCAAAGATTACCTTACAATGACCCCCTTGTTTTTTCCTTCCTCCTCCTCCTCCTTTTCTTTCTTCTTACCATTGAAAAGATTCTAATTTATCATCACTACTTTTTAAGAGGCTTTTTAAAAATCCCCTTATTCATTTTGATTAGAAAACCTGCATAAAATTTCACTCAAGACCTGTTAGATTTTTACCCTAGTAAATGACCACCATGCCCTTGCCCAGATCTCTCCAGACTCTGCCTCCTTCACTCTGACTTTCTTGTCTCCTAACAGAGCTCATTAGAGTGCAGAAGGTTGCCTTGACACGGAATGAGAGCCACATCGCTGGGGCGTCAAGTTTCTTTTCATATCATAATTACAGGTGCTTGCTGGAGAGTAATTAGCAAGATGGGTGCCTGATAATTTGGAGAACCATCCTCCAATTCTGATCACTTTCTCATAACAGCATTCTCTGACAGATATGTCCATTTTTCAAGTTTAAAAATTGCAGTATCAGGTGACTTAAAAGAATTTGATTTGGGAATGAGGAGAGTACTGTAAAAGGGAGCACAAAAGTTGGAATGGGGATTTCAACCACCTCTAAAATAATAGGCCCCCAGTGGTTTCTTTAGTGCCATTTGTATAGGGGGTTGAAATTTCTCCCTGCCAAAGTGACACGCTTGCTTCCCAGTTATTGAGAGAGGACCGGAAATTGGTGGCATTGCGTCCACCCTACCCATAGCCGACATTCTCGGTTGCGGCAAACATTCTAGAATCTGTCATTGTTTTAAAATATCAACCAGAAGGTATGGCCATTTCCTCATAGCTATGAATAATTTATTGAATATTTCAGATAGTGAAGTCACTAAAAATAGCAGGAAAGTAGCATGCCTTGAGTATTAAACAAAATCCTTACTATTTCTGATTACTATTATTTATTAAAGATAAATAATATCAGGCAAACTAATTTCCTAAAGATTTTGCTTGTTTTATTTTAACTTACTGACTTCATAGCAAAATTCCAGGTACCTTCTGAAAGACTGGACAAATTATGAAGTTATTCTTATAATATTGCCCTAGTTCTTAAAATCTGAGAACAGATGAGATCTCACTTTCCTCTCATCCTCTTACCTGGATGCCTTAACATGATTGACACTCTTGAATACTAAGCCAGAGTATGATGAGTTGAAAAATAGATTGAAAGATCTTGGGAAGACACTGAGATCTTGGGCAATATCTCTGTTTTTCCATTTTGAAGGTGGGTATTCTGTTCTGTTAGAGAGAAAACTCCTAAATTTGATAATGATAGACTAGGCTTTAAACTTACTGTCTATATCTCCTTGGGGAAATCAGTCTGCCTCTCTGATGTGTTTTCTCATCTATAAAATAAAGATAATAATATCTGCCAATAAGAGTGTTGTACAGATCAATTGAGAAGAGATAAGTGAAAACTTTATAAATCATAAAATTCAGACAACCCTCCTCCCCCATTTTGAGTTAAGATTAGCTTTTCAATTTATTCACAAAATATATGAATAACTTATTTTAAAAGATTCAGAAGTATATGGAGAGAAATGAGAAAGTTTTCTCTAGTGAACCTGTTTAAATTTTACTTTCCCTGACGCACCACTATTAATAGTTGAAAGTGTATTTTCCTGCTTCCTCTTTAGCAACACAAACTGCCCTTGTTACATTGAGACAGACCTGAAGAAGTGTTGTGATTTGACCTTTGTGTGACCCCATCTTCGTCATTTTTCCTGCTTGGAATGTGTCTACCTTTTAGATACAGAAAAATAGAAATTTCTTTCTAGATGGAGGTGATGTCAAACAGTGAATCATCAACATCCCTCAAAAAAGCTAGTTGTTTAAAGTATTGTAGTTTTTTTTCCCAGTGAAAAGACAATTATTCCATTATCCATGATTCATCAATTTTTAGGCTGTCATTCATATATAAGTTTGAGAATGAAGTTGACAGGGAAATGTGCTGAGTCATTTATGTAGAGCTTAAAAATGCTGCATAATTTGATTGTTCTGCTGTTTTAAGTAGAATATGAAGCCAAAATGATTTCTCTAAATCTGTTGAATATACAATATTTTTTGTCAAACTTTTTTGAGATGTTTTTGAATCTTACCTTTCTGATGTTGCCTTTCTACATTTACAATTGAAACTAAACATGAGTTTATTTGTAATTTCATGTAAATTTGTGTCAGATCTTAACAGAAAATTGCTATTTGTAGATGTTAAGAATAATTTATATTAATTGTTAATAAAAATAATATAGTATTTTAATATACTTTGTGTCATCACAATCATGGTATATACCAAAACTAATTTTCAGTTTCCAAACAAGTTAGGAAGTGAGGAATTTACATCTATGCTCTTCAACGTTTGGGCTTTTTTATCCCTTCAAATAATTTTGAAAGACTATGTGCATCCTTGGATATTTAGAGTTGACATATGAAAGAAACTTTTTTGACTAAACTCTTAAATAGTTGTAAAAATTGTAATTTGCATCATATCATAAATACTGAAATTTGAAAATAAAGCTCAACATCACTGTTTAAAATGTATTCAATAATATCTAAATACTTGAGCAATTTGATATTTACATTTATCCATGTAAGGAAATCTCCAGACTATTAATAGTCAAATATTTTACCTTATTATTTAATTTTTTTAAACTCACACTTCTATGTATCCCTGGGTAGGGGAGGCACAGGGAGGTTAAATGACTTGCCTAAGGTCACATAGCACATATGGGGCAGCTCTGGGTGGGAATCCAGATTGATGGCCTCAGAGTCTGTTTGTTATTTATATTATAATTAACCATTCGCTATTTAAATTATGAGCTTAAATAAAACTTAAAATATTCATACACCATCTATTATTAATTTGTGCCTTGGTTGATGCTGCTTCTTTCATCTGTGAACATATAAATCTTAACACTGTCACTAGAAGAGCATGTGAGACCATGGTACAGGGCCCAGCTGGTTCCATGCCCAGGAGATACATTGTGTTTTTAGAAGAGAAAGAGAATATATTCCTCAGTCCTTATATTTAACAAAATATTATGAGATTTTGTGTTTATTACTTTGTAATATTTCTGATGAAGAGCAAAAGAAACAAAACAGACTTTCATTGACCCAAATAAGTTAGAAAATGATCTTTTTGAAAAATGCCATCACTGTCAATCGTTTTTATGTTTGAAAAAGGGAGATGACTGCCCCTGAGAAGGAGACTAGCACGAAGGTCATGTTCACTTGGATGGACCCTTTTGTTTGAGGTCTGTTCCTCCTAAGTCAGTGTTGGATTTGAACGCTTTATTGCTGTTACTTTTTGAAAAACTTTAAAGATTATTATTTCACCATAAAAGGGCTAGAAAACCTATAAAAGAGTACCTGATCCTTGTTTAGTGTCATCAAGAGGAGAAAATCACAAATTTTCTTCAAAATATTTTCTTAATAATTTCTTCCTCTTGAATTTCTGTACTTATTTGGCATTTGTGAAGAACCATCAAAGTTTATTATTTACTGTAGACCACTGTGCAGCTCATGTCAGATACATAATCATACTAATATTATATCTAGATTACATAATTCCTACATCATATTGATGAAGAAACAGAAGCTTTGAGAGATGTTCGGGGCCATGGTGCAGGGATGGCCTAGGTCTACCTGGCTCCAAGCCTACGCAAATCTCTTTCCCCCTCTCCCTCACTGCCTCTGAGTATATGGTTATACTAATAAATTCTTATGAAATTGGATTGCATATCTCAAGTTAATATTTTGTAAAGAGTGTATTTGTAGAAAACATCTCAAGCCTGCCCTTCCCACATGTGAACTGTGGCAGGACTCCAGTCTTCAGTTGCATAGATTCTATTGGACAATTGGTTTCTTCTGGTTTCAGAATAAACTTCTTTCACTAAGAGTCTGAAGTATCAAACTGTGCCTTTCTTTTTGTAGACATGCATCTATTCAAAACAAACTGTTGATGAGAGTTAAAATGAACCTTCATTTAAATGGAAGGGTTTTTTTAATTTGCTATTATGCTAAACTACAACAGGGTACAGATTAAGGACATACACAACTACAAAGTGAAATGTCATAGAAATAACAACTGTTCAGAGTTGGCAGTATTCTCTCAGCTGCTTTGGAAAGGTAAAACTACCTCTATTTTCTCCCATTTATGACTACGTATCTTTTAATATGGTATGAGAACTATTATATTCAGATTGTACTTTCATTTATTCATTCCATCCTGGCAACAAACATCTAGAAAGAGTTATAGGAAAATATTTAAATGATTGATACTGCATTTCCTATCCAAAGCACAAATCACATTATCTCCGAGGTATTTTTCCACTTCAAACACAGATGATAAATTAAAATGTCAGAATACTTTTCAGTTTAAACATTTGTTCTAAAGATTAAAGATATAACCTGGATTTACTGTTAATGAAAATCATACAAATTTTGTTCTTTTGCAGATTGCAGCAGTATGAGCCCACGGAAAGGGAGATACAACAGTTTTGTAATTTTCATCTTGAATATTTTTTAATGATGCCTTCATTAGTGTATTTTGAATAAAGCAATATCATAGGAGGCAAGATCTGGTACTATACAAAATCTCAGGTTCTGGATTTAGGAGCTGTCTTTGCTACTTGCTATGTAGGTTTGGGCAGAATTCATAATCTCAGTTTTCTTATCAATATGATGGGGCTAATAATGGTACCTGACTAATAGAATTATTGCAAGTATTAAATGTGATAATTCATATAAAAATGCTTAGCATTATATCCGACATGTAACGTAGTAAGGGCTCAATAAGCGGTGACTTTGGTTTGCATTGTAACTTTTACATACCAGAAGGCTGGCTAGGGTGAGAAAGACTTGCAAATGTTTTTCAGAGTGGTCACAGTCAAATAAGTTTGCAAAATACACATGATTATATTAAATGCTCTGAAAAATACGGCACTAACAAATGTTCCTGAGCTTTTCTTAACCCAGCATTTTTCAGTGTATGTGACCAAGCATGGCTCCTCCCACACTGCACCCAATACTGTGATGAGAATGTTCTGCAGAAATTAGAACAGCAATAGGTACTCCAATAATAAGCTCTTCCTTGGTAGTGATTTATATTCGCTCATTTGTTGTTTGTGGTGATGATGTTGGATTTTTAAGTTATTTGTTGTAATAAAGTAATCCATGCTTATTACTGATGTTTTAGAAAATTGAAAGATATAAAATATAACAGTGAATTATACTTAGACATATCTCCCACAGAAAACCATTGTTAACGTGAGATGGGTTGCTTTCCATATTTTTTCCACCACTTAATTTTTTTATTAATTTGTTTTACTTATGCTCATTCAGCATATAAAATCTTATATGTAGCTTAACATTTTAACATGTTATTATAAACTCTGTATAGATATTATTTATAAAATATAATATTGTTTTCAATTGAGTAGACATACCATAATTTTCCTAAACATTAATTTATTGTAATGTCTTTACGGTTCTACCAAATTATAATTCTTATAAATTCATATTAAAGTCTTCTGAAGTTTTAAAATTCTAAAATTTTTCCCATATTTTTGACTACTTATTTATGATAAATTCTTAGAATTGAGATTAAAGAATCAAAGATTTATTTACTAATTGAATTATTTGTTTGTTCAACAGATACTCATTCACTTATCTGAGAGTCTATTCTGGATGTGGCATTATGGTTGTGATTCTGCGGTATTTTAGCCATGATTCTGTCTTAGAGAATATACTATCAAATTTTTAAGAATCTGATATATAGAGACAAACATAAAAGCACTTTCTAAAAGCACTGTACCAATTTGTGCTATAGACTATAATAACTAAGCTCCAATAGCAATTGTAGAAATAAATAGAAAAATATAGATAAAAATAGATACAGGTAAAGTTATAGATATACACCTACAGATAAAAATCTATCTGGGGGAGGAAGGCAGCATTATGGTGGATATATAGATATCTCACATTCTTCTCCTTTCACCCCAATTTTTGCTTTCAGCAGTAAGTATGCTCTTCCTATTTATTTAAAGTATATGTAAATATCTGAATATCACCACCAGTCATCTAATATACACATCATTTTTGCATATCTTTCACAAAAGATAATCATCAAAAAAATTGCCCTAAAATTTTTAATATTTTTTAATTGTTTGCCAAATTGCTACAGTGTGTTCTAGCTCTGGAAGAAGGTCCGACTTGCCTTCCAGTCCTCAAATTCTCAGGTCCATTTAATTTTTAAAAATTCACATAGTAAATAGTATTTCAGCAAATGCTTTCCAAATGCTCTCTCTTCTCTGAATTCCCACAGATTGGTGCCACCAGTAGAATCTTTGCTCCACTATTGCCATAGCAACTTAAAGTGGTTTCTCCCTTCTCTGAGGTCTCTTCCAACACAGCTGCCAGATCAACACTCCTGAAACCTTGCTCTGATCACTTCACCCTCTCAAGCCTTTCATGACTCCCTACTAACCCCCAGGAAAAAATCTGAATACTATTTTTTCAAACCGTACGTCTTTCTCCTTCCTTTTAGGCCCCTGCATTTTCAGTCAAATCCAAATCCTTGACTCTCCATCCCTTCACTTTTCCACTTCATTTCTTGATTTCATCTGTCTAGCTGGTCCAGAAAGCATGATCCTATCTACATAATAATAGTTATCACGTATCATGTAACAACTATCTGCTTTGTGCCGGGAACTGAATGAGTATTTCTAAATGTTATCCAATTTAACTTTAATTTTTATAGCCTCTGTTTCACATATGAAACAACTCACGTAAGTGATTTGTCTAAATTCATGCAACTTACTTAAATTTAGAGCTCTCTTGGACTCCAGAGTTGTTCTTCTATCAATTTTAGTACAGTTCATGGTCCAAATGTTACTTGTTCTTCCATCTCACTTATCACCAAATTCATGAAGTCTTTTCCAATGTTCAGTTAGAAATGGTTTTTTACTTTTCTGAGTTCTTGTAAATCCTATTCTATATCTCTACCACACCACTGATAGTGTTATCCCTTAATGTATTTAGGTAATATATCTTCTTTCACTTATTTATCCATTCAATGTTTTATTAAGTTTAGGCCCACAAAATGACAAAGACTTTGCTAGACACCTGGTATATAAAATAAAATAAATATAATCTTTGTTCTCAAAAAATGTACAATTCAGTTGTAGAAACTCAAATAAATATATAATTAAACTTTTTAATTAGTCCTGTGAAGACAAAGTACAGAACACAATGTCACAGTAAAGGTCATAACGAGTGTGGGAGTTTGTTCAGAGTTGGCCTTGCTGAGGAAGTAAAATGTCAGCTAAGACATCAGAATGAAAAGAAATTAACCAAGTAAAGAATGGGAGTGTGCAGGAACAACATTTTAAGCACAGGGAAAAGCATAGGCAACAATTTTGAAGTGGAACAAGAGTTTGCGTTTTCCAAAGACCAAAACAAGGCCATTCAAGGACATGATGTAGGACTGTGCAGTTCTCTATGTGAATAGAGCCCTGTAGGGTTTAGCAGTGGATCCCTGAGGTCAAAATACTTTGAGTGAACCAATGGACTGGGAAGAAGCATGGAATCAATGTAGAAAAAAAGGTAGGGTCAGATCATTCAACACTCACCAGTACTAATGAGTTCACATCTCCTTGAGCAAATGTAATTCTCTCATGGGATTTGTATCAGTGATTTCTGTGCTCCAATTTTGAATGTTTGTGTATTCTTCTTGAAGGTAAACACTATGGGTTAATATATTTATGCATACCTATTTTATCTTTAATATACTTTTAATTCCACAGTGCCTAATATAATTCTTGGCAGATATTAGTTGTTTTAATGCTTATTTTCTCAGACATGGAATGAGTTAGTGTCTCTATCTTCTGAATCATATATGTTTGGTCATCATAATCACACCATTTTCTTGTATAATTACACCAATTTTCACTGGATAGTATTGTGAAATACTGTATATTTCTTTTTCAGTTGGTATTTAACTGCCTTTAATCAAGTTTGGACCTTTCCAAATATCTGACTTGAACTCTTAAAATTGCTGCCAGCTGAAAATGACTGTTTGACCGTGAACTACAGACACTTGATTCAATGACTGCTTTGACAGTTTAGGTATAAAAGAACTGTCAAGCTCTTCATTCTAAGGCTACAGGTTACAGATATTTCAGAAGTGAAGTTTGGTATTTCCTTTGAATCAATTTGTCACAACCTCTCCTAATCCCATGTTCAAAAGGACTTACCTTCTAAGAGATTGCACATTATAGCCCTTGACCTTTCTGAGAAGACTCAACAAAGTTGAGTTTGTAGCAAGTTAGTTGTATAGAATGCTGGGAGACTGTCCTTCCCAGTTGGAAATCTACAGAGTGGACTGATGGAAATCTACAGGAATGGAAATCTACTGGGTGAACCGAAGTTCCTTGATCAGGGAGGAAAATTCAGTTATATTTCATAAGTCAGTACCTATCAGATAACAGCAGTTCTATTGAGAAAGGTTGTAGACCACCTCTGGGCTGGGGAAGAGATGCCACAATTTTTTAATGGTATCTGTTTATATGTTCAGAAGGAGGAGGTGGCATTTGGACACATGTTTATTATTTCTGCCAAAGTCCATTTAGAATAGCCACGGTCTTAAGAAGTTTTTCTAGTATGAGAGAACGTAATCAAACATAAAACAAAAGGGGATATAAACTGTGATTCTTAAAGAATGGTAAAAAATACCATCAAAAAAATAAAAGGCCTGTGAAACTAAAATTAATATTCAAATAGTGATATTAAATTTATAATAAAAATGACCTCAGTAAAAATTTGGATAATGAGCATAGGCAGATATAGAATTATTTTAATAGTCCTTTTTATTCATCCCACTTACTGAATTGTTCTTTAAATTTTTGATCACTATTACCTTGATTCTCTTGAATTTTCACATGGAGACTCTATATGTAATTATAACAAATTCCATCAGAACTTTCAAATATCTAAATCTTTTTGTATTTAATTGCATTGACTAGAACTTCTAAATAATGGAAGAGAGAGTGTATATCCTTTTTGTTCTTACCTTTAATGAAAATCTCTTTAATATTTTACCACTCAGAATCAGATATTACAATAGGATTATTTTTCTAATTAGAATAGAAGTTAAATTTTATAACTAATTTTTTCTGACTTTGATTTTCTGATTTTTTTCTCCAACTTAATGATGTAATACATTTCCTGGTATTGCCCAAATAAACATACTTGATCATATTATTCATGTTGTTATAATTGCCATACCAAATTTTTTTTCTTTAGGGACAATTACTGGTAAAATGATTACGTCAGTACTATGCTTCTTTTATGAAATTCTTTATTCTGTTATAGCTTATGTTCTGGAAGCAACTTAAGGTAGTGGTTAAAATCTAGGCTCCAAAATCTGATAGATGAAGATTAAAAATGCAGTTATACTACTTACTAACTGTCTCATATTGGTCATGTAACTTATTTCCCATTTGTAACAAAGGGATAACAATGGTATGTACCTCATAAGATTGTATTAAATGCAATAGTTCATATTAAGTACTTACCAGGGTTTGTGGCAAGTAATAAGCACTCAATAGCTGTGTAAACAAACATGCACACACACACACACACACATACACACTCAAGGAAACACAAAAATTAAAACTATATTGTATTTTAAATGCTTAATAAAATTTTCCAGCAAAGTAGTAGAGACCAATTCCTCTTGAATCCTTAATTCTTTGAAATCCTTTTTCTCTTTCCTCCATATATGTTTGTCTTTCAAAGCTCTCTACCTCTTTTTTTTTTGATATTTAATTGGTATTAGCTCAGATATCAACTATTTCAATGTGATTTTTAAAATGTATCAGTGAGTTGTACACAGCTTTTTTTAATCATCAGCTGCTCAATCCCCTCTGAGTCAATGGCTCTATCTCATTTCACTCTCCTAATGTATTTTTTCCTTCTTCAACATTGTCAGAGCTTCATTTGTTAGTATTTCCTAAAACTAGTTCTTAAACCCTTCTTGATTTTTTTCTTTTAGTTTCCTAATTTATTGATTTCTATCTTCACTGATTTCTTTTCCCTTCTTTTGGATTTTATTTTTTGGAATGCACAGTCTCTGCCGAACTGAAGCTGTGTGGTGGTGATTGGAGACTGGGTGTCCTTGTCTCTGGCTGGTGCTTGCATGAGGCCTTCTTCTGCTTCCATCACTAGTCTGACTCTGGGCCTCTGGGTCAGAGATAATATGGGAGAAGAGTTGTGTGGGAGAGCACAGAGCATCCTCCTGTCTATGATACAGGGTCTCTCATCAGAGAAGTCTAGTATAAGAGCATGAGGTTTGAAATCAGACACACTAAATTTGAGTCCAGGCTCTGCCACTTATTATCTTTGTGATAAATCCCTTAACTTTCCTAAACCTCATTTTCCTCATCTGTGAAAAGGCTATAATAATGATGTCTTTCTCATAGTAATATGGTAAAGATTAAATGAGATAATGCAAGGCCCGTGTTTATCTCACTGGCATATTCCTACAGCTATATACTGAAGTGTGCATGTGTTCACGTGTATGTATGTATGTATAAAATATTTCTTGAATTAAGGATTCAAAAATATTTCTTGAATAAGCCTTGGGGATTTCCTCCCAGCCTTAAAACTCTAGATGTTACTGGGACCCAATCTTGTGAAGAGATTGAAGAGCTCACTGAATCTCTGCAGCTATTATGTGATAAAAATGATTGAAGCCACTTGCCAACATAAAAGTGCCTTGTGCACGGTTATTAATAATACTGAGCAGTGCCCATTATAGAAAACCTGCAGCTTTTATGCTTCCATAATTTTAGTCATGCTATCATCCTCTCAAGAAAGAAGAATCGTCCCCAACACAAATTCTACTGGCTCTCTATTTTCCCAATAAAGAGAACCTTGCAAATGATAAAAACAATGGCAGGTCCTTTTCACTAGACCCACTCAGAGACTAGGAAGGGACGTGGATAAGGAACATTTACCTTGCACTACACAAATCACCACATGCTTGGCTGTTTTCAAACTAATGACAAAACCTTCCATTAACAGAGAGGGGGAGGGGAAGTGCTTCCCCTTCAACAAAGAGCCACCTCTGAGAAGGCACTCTTTTTTTTTTTTATTTCAGCATATTATGGGGGTACAGATGTTTAGGTTACGTATGTTTCCCTTACCCAACCCCCAAGTCCGAGTTTCAAATATGTCCATCCTTCGGGTGGTGTGCATTGCACTCTTTGTGTATGCATATACCCGTCCCCTCTCCCTCCTCTCCCCTCCCCCCCTGCCCAACATCCAATAGATGTTATTCTCATATTATCGTAAAAATAGCATGAAAAAAACATGTAGAGAAAATAACCAAAAGGGACTTCCAAAAGCAAGCTGCATACTCTTTTACATGACATTTACTACCACAACTTCTTTCAGAGAGGATACTCAGAGAGAATTTTTAACATTCCGAAACCTCTCCTCTTTTTCGTCTTTTTTTAGATAGGATTTTTATAATGATTTCATTTCCTATTCAAAGGGCAAGAAATTATTGTTTATCATTCTGGATTACTGTTTGTAAAAATTTTAAATTAGAATGTAATTTGTTGGGCTCATAGCAAATATATAACTTTTATAGTATATATAAAGCACAAATCAGCTTCTATAAACTGCTTAAAATGGTGATAGAAAAGTTATTGAGATAAACATTTTAGTCATGTTTAGAACACCTAGAATGCCCTGTGAGAAAATTATCCATAATATAAAGTAAAAACACTTGCATACAAAGATCCAGAAAGTAGAAAACATGTTTGCAAAAGGACGGGTCAGGAGTAGGTGCTGACAGTTGATTCTCTGGTAGCATCCATAGGTCAGAGTACCCAAACTTGAGGGAAAAAAGGTTTTAAGAAAGCCATTCCCGGGAGAAGAGCTTCACCAGTCACTTCCTGGTCAACATCCCAGGAGGTGAACATTTCCGACTGCTTTGCTCGTCTATGCGTGAGCGCCACAAAGCTGCTTGGATTTGTCATGCCATTTGTTTTGCTGTCCCTCCAGCTAAAAACTAAGAAAAAAAGATTGGAGTTTGGTTTTGAATAGGAAGTCAAGGAAGAAAAAATAATTACTTATTAAGAGTAGCTTCTGTTTTTCCTCTTGGTCACTAAGTAGTCTTGGGGCATAATTGACTTTTGCCAAAACTTTAGTTAAATTTTTTGAAATGGGACTCTAGTAAACTAAATACTTCCTCCTTTGATGGGGCCAGTATTAGAGCTTGACTTCTACTGTATTGAAGTTTTTATTCTTTAAAAAGTGTCAGTCATTTACATAATAGTGGAAAAGGAGTGGGCGGTGAGTTTTCATGTGTTATATATCTTTTTCTGAGACTGTATTCCATATAAGCTGCTAAAATGTTAAACATAGAACTTTCTTCGAGATGAGCCTCTTATGCCTTCCTGCATGTTTCCCAAGAATTTTCTGAATTTGGTATTTAAGTATCAGTCAAAAGGACTTCAGGGCTTAATAGGGTAACCATTTTCACTCTACACTTCGTATCCAGTGATAACATGTTTTCGTTGTCTGGAATTATTTTTTTCTCACCCAGTGTAGATGTAAAATTAACATAATTTGCAGCATTTGGTGCTACAGATGTTGTATTAATACTTGGAAGATGAGGAGCAGGAAAGTCCTGAGGACAAACATCTGAGAGGAAAGGCCACAGTGAAAAGTTGGGTTGCATCAACTTCCAAATAAAATCCTCTCCTTCCATAGTAATGCAGACTAGGAAGGATTTTCTTATTTTCAGAAAGAAATGATATTGGGCTGGAATTATGAAATGTTTCAGAGGGAAGGCAAGAGACTTCCTTTCTTTGTCATAGCCTTGTTCAGAATCATTACTGAAAGATAAACTGGGATCCCGCATGCTCTTACTCTCACCATGTTGTGGAAACTATGATATCCATGAAATCTCCTGCGATTTTGTCAGCCAGATTTGTCTTTATTAAACTTAGCCAGATTTGTCTTTATTAAACTTACTCAAGGACTATAAAAGGTATTGGTAACAGCACCCATGTGCAAATTTCACTTGTGGAACTACCTGATGAAACCAGAAAGGGATCAGGGTTTTAGCAAGCACAATAAAAACTGCAGACAACATAGAGACTTAATGCCCCCTATTGTTAAAAATGTGTAAATTTGGAAATATGTTCAACTAGATTCTGGGCATCAGGTACTTACTTCTCTTTTTACTTCTGATTGGTGCAGTTACCTGTGCAGAGACCTTCTTGTTTTTATTTTTACCAACATACCAGATGGCGTGGTTCATTGTATCCCTTCATTATTATTGCAGCCAAGTGCATCTTGTCACGTCAGGCATGAGGAAGGGACCGATGAGAAGGGCTCCAGCACATACAAAGCTGCTGTCGAGAGCTCTGCTAATTGCCCTGTGGTCTAACCTCGGCATCGATGTGATTTCCTGGCAGCAGTCCACATGGCTTCAGCCTCTACTCCAGGCATGTCGGCCCACAAAGGAGGGCACAGCCATCTGCTCAAGAAAGAGAGGTGAGCCCATTAATTCTGATTTACAAAGATGACACTGATTGAAGAGAGTTGGGCATGTGGGACCCCATAGCCCATTTCTTGAAACAGACCACTGAGACCTTTTCATTCTTCCAGTTCTCTGTCCTCTGGCCTTGCTTGCAATGAAAAGTTACTTGCAGCCTTTAAACTCTGTTTGCTCTCTAGTTTTATTGCTGGCAGAAAGCTGTACAGTTTATCAACATTATCTCATATTGGCAGATTCCAGACAGTGAAATGGTAGTTGTTGGGGCCATTAAGAGACGGCTCCACACTCTGCCTGATGCAGAATTTATAGAGTCTCACTGTGTAAGGTCCTGGAAAGTACAGATTGTCTCATTAGATGAAATGACAGTCTAGCACCTCAGAGATAGGGCAATTCCAAGTACTCGTAGGCCTCGGGTACAACTGGGCTTCTGAGGCTTGTTAAAAATGAAGCCGATAAACTTTTAAGATTTTTGCAGGATGCATCTTTTCTATGTTCATGCTTCAAGGGAAAATATGATATCTTCATTCTAGAAAGCTCCTGCAAATCCTCTTCTGAGGAATTCATATTCTTATCTAGGGAAAGTGGATAAATTTGCTGTTTGTTCTTTCCTGTATTTCCATTGTGTGTGTGTGTGTGTGTGTGTGTGTGTCTTCAGTCAGCTTTCTCAGTAGTGGAGCCTGAGACAGGAATTCTTGTGCATGTGGTTTACTGAAAGGAGTTCTCCCTGGAGAAGGGCAGTGAGGGGAACAGGCTGGGGCAGGAGCAGGGGTTGAACAAGGCTTTGGTCTCAGGTGGAGTCTAGACTCAGCCAGACACCACAGGGGAGCTCCAGAGCATGCATTGCTCCACAGAGTTGGTCTCACCTATGGTAAGGAGATCATCCTTTTTCCCTCTCTCAGTCAACCATAGTCCTCCAGTGGAGGAGAGATGGGAAGAGTTTTCTGTAACCTTGAGGCCAAAAGGATTTAGCTTGGTCTAGGAGAGTGATTCTCAAAGTGATCTGTGGACTAGCAGAATCAATAGCACCTGGAAATTTGTTAGAAATGTCAGTGCTCAGGGATGTCTCCATATCTACTGAATCAGAAATTCTAGGAGTGAGGCCTAGAAATACGGGGATCAAGAAATGCTCCAGATGATTCTGATGTATAATAAAATCTGAGAACCACTAGTCTAGGCCAACTCTCTGGAGCACGGGTGGCTCTGAGCGTTTAGCAGTCATCACGCAGATCATTTCTATCGGGTCTCAGGAAAGCTTTCGGCAAAGAGAGAAAAATGTGAGCTGAAATCTCAAGTATGAGGAAATGTTGATGAGGTAAAGAACATAGGTTTCTATGTATGCAGGGGGACAATCATGTATGAAATTTCCAAAGTTAAAACATGTTGTAGTTTATCAGAAGAACTAACTGAAGAGCAACGTGGTAGTGCACTGGAAGCCAGGGAAATAATGATACAAGGAGAGGGTTGCAAGGCAGGCTGGGGTCCGAAGGGCATTTAAAATGGCCAGTAATAATGGCAGTTAACATTTATAGAGTATTTTCTGTGTGCCAGACACTTTGCTAAGGGCTTCTCATGTGTTATCTTAATTAGTCCTCATAAAAACCCAAGATATGAATACAGATTAGGAAATTGAGCTTTACTAACTAGGTCCAGGAGCATAGAAGTGAGTAATGGAGCTGGGTTTGGACTGAAGCTTTTCCTCAGTAAGAAGTCCCTATTCTTAACCACCCCATTCTGACATGGTAGGGATTTGTGAATTCTTATTCTAAGATTCATGGGAAAGTACACAAGGATTTAATTGGGGAAGTGACATAATCATATTAGTATTGTATAACGAGTATTTTGGCTGCTTCGTGGAGAACGGATTTAAGGGCAAGAACGCATGCAGGGTGAGCAGTCATGAGGAAATTGTAACACGTGAGAAAGAGAGGGATAGCTTGGACTAAGGTGGTAGCTGCTGAGATGAATAAAAGTGGCTAAATTGAGGAGATATTTTGGAAGTAAAATCAACAGAATTTAGGAACTGGAAATAGGAATGAGAGAGAAGTTGGAATTAAGATCATCTCTCAAAATTCTGATTTCCACCATCAAATGGATGATGGTTCCATTCACTGAGATGGGAATCATAAGAGAGGATAACACTGTCGGGGAAATACATCATGTTCATATTTAGAAACACTGATATTTTTAGATGCCCTTGGGACATGCAAATAAATATATTTTATATGCATTTGAATATAATCATCCAGAGAGTCTGAGCTAGTAATAAAATGTTGGGACTTGTTACTACAGAGTATTATAGTTATAGCAGAAAGTAATGAGCATGCCATTGCCCAGAGAGAAAGCATGAACCAAGAACACGGCCATCTTTAAAAAGTCAGAAATGAATAATTGCCTAAGAAGATACAGAAGGAGGCACTATAGGGGAAAAGTTAAAAGAATAAAAAGGAAAGTATGGTGTCAGATAAGTCAAGAAAGAATGAGGTTTCCAAATGGAGTAATGATCAGTGATATTGGATGCTGCTGACTGGCCTAACAGGAAGAGAACTAGACACTGCCTATTGAATTTAATGACACACATTTTAGCTTTCATAGCAGCTATGGGCACAGAAACCAGACTGAGAATTAATATCAAAAAATAGCAATCAATTGGTTTATTGGATTAATTTCCCTATAGAGGAAAAGGAGGATGCATAGTAGGCTTTAGCTTAATAAGCAGACACTCAATTTCTGTAGGTGTTTGCAACCTGGAATATGTCAGAGGAATGCGTTAAACTCCAAATAATTCAGTAAACAATCTTACTATGCATTACCTGCCTTGGGGAGTATTATACAGTTCACCATGGCTATGGTGTTAGTCACTGCACTGGAAAGTTCATTGTTTCCCTTACAAAACATGCAAATATAACCTGGCTCCATTGTCCTATCCCTCTGGAGGTGATCAGAGCCTCTTTCCCTATCTCAGCTGCTATGGGTCTTCTTGCTGTAATTTGTCTCGAGATGCCCTTATTTCTTACTTTATTGGATTATTTATGACCTGTTTTTGCTATAAGGACTCATTCTCTTAAAGAATTGCAAAATGAGAAATTTTGAACCAAAGAACTTTTTCATTGGGAAGGTGATGGACGTAGGAAACATCTCCTACAGCGGGGAAGATCTCTCACTCAGAAAACTTAGTGTTGAGCAATGGGAACTACCTAATTTTCCTCTCCCAAAAAATTGGGGCCTAATATTTTGGATGAAAATATATACATTTTTGTTGTGTACCAATAATTTACAAGCCACAAAACTGTCATTTTTGCTTTTACAACAACCCTGAACCAGAAAACCAATGAATGCCATAGGAAATTGAAATAATCTCCTATTAATTTTACATTAATTTATGCTGCAGCCTAGTAGCATATTTATTTCAGATTAATGTATGCTCTATCCCAGTAGTAGAAAAATTTTATAATGGAACCTAAATTAAAAAAAAAGGATTTGGATAATTAATTGTTATTTATGAGCCTAGAATATAGTGATTTTTTTCTGAATTCTGAATTAATTATAATCTTACGAAGGACTATCTCCCTTCACTTGAAAATTAATGTGTTATTTTATTTTATTTATTTATGCTTGTTCTTGTTCTTAGAAAATTTGAGAGAAAATTTATTTTAAAATCACTATGTTTTATGAATATGAATTTTAATCACTTTAAATGTATCTGACAATTAGTTTTTTGATAAAATATAACTAGTCAAAATAAAACTCTCATGAATGTTTATTCTGTCTATGTAAATTAGTCTGTGGAATAGAAGAAATATTAGTAGGTGCATGTACTTCTTATTTCAGTTATCTGTTGGAAATCACCCCAAAACTTAGGCCTTAATACAATGATATATTATTTTTTACACCTCTGTGGAGTGACTGGACTCAGCTGTGTAGTTCTTCTTGTGTGTGTGTGGTAGGAGAGTCACACAGGCATCTAGCTTAGCTGGGGCTGGACCATGCAATATGGGCTCTCTTTCTCCATGGCCTCTTTCCATGCCACCCTCTGTAATTCAGTAGTCCGGCTTGGACTTGTTACCAATACGTCCACTGGACTCCAAGAGGAAGCATTCCTAAGGATAAGTCCTAACATGCAAGTACTTATCAAGCCTCTGCTTGCTTAATGCTCACTAACACTCATTAGCCAAAGAAAGTCACATGGACAAATCCAGAGTCAATATAGGAAGGAGCTACACAGGAGAATGTATACTGGGGTCATGTTTGGTTGGGGCCACTCCACAAAACTGTCTACCCAAGTTCTGTAAGGCAACCTGAGAGATCTTTGTATTATTATAAAATAAGTATAATACAATAAATAATACCAATATCTTTTTCATTATTTATAATCACAGAAATGTCAGTGTCTACTTAAATCTGACTAAATATCATATTAATTAAATTTAATTTCCCCTAGACTGAAGGTTCATTAGGAATATCTTCTTCCAAGTCAAAGTTTTACTATATGTTTTACCCCTGAACATCATAGTTTGCCATTTTCTAGTCTCTAATCAGTTTTTTTCCTATCTACTTCCTGTCAGGCAAATGTTTCTATTATGGCACCACACATGCACACACACACACACACACACACACACACACACAATCACCTGCAGATCCAGATGGCCCTTCTGGCAAGCTCTTTTCCAGGTCTGTGTTCAGCTGTCCAGGCTTCTGTGATCCCATGGCATCCCTACATTAATACAAGCTTCCATAAATGTATAACAAAGGAAGATAACACAACACAGTCAAGCACTGGCAATCAAATGTCTCATCCCAGAAGTGACATGAATCATTTCCACTAAAAATTCATTGATCTTAATTTGTCATATTGTCATATTTAAGTTTAATGGAATATAAATCATTCATGTAATCATCCATTTATCAAGAAATAGAAAAGAATTGTAACCCAAGAACATAATCCAATGCACAATTTCTACTACTTCTACTATAAGATGATGTACAGTACCTATTAGGGACTAAGTAGACCTATTTTAGTGGTATAAATTTTATGTAAGATATATTAAGTTAAAAAATTTGACCATTAACAATGTTTGCAATATGATCTAATAAATTTATTAATATTTATATTTGTAATTGCATCTATCCTGCCAACGCTGAAATTATGCATACCAAATTTTAAGTGTTTACTCTTAGGTAAGGAAATGGGTAGAGTGCAGGTCATGAGGAACATTTTAATGATTTGTTCTGAATATCCTATACCCCATGTGTTTCTTAAAAATGAAAATGGTTAAATATAAGTTGTGAAAAAAATAAAGAAGCAATATTATAACCCATGAATGATAGTCCATGCTTTCTGTCATGCTTTCAGTCCCATAGAGTTGTTTTTTCTTTGCAATCTTCAGGTAAGGCTAGGGAAAAGATCCGTGAAACTGTCTTTATGTTTTCTCAGACTCAGGGCATTACCTGCTGCCTGCAATCTTTTCTACTTCAATCAAATGAAGATGGCCAGGACATGAGAAGCATACATTGGCCCTGTTTGGAGTACTGTTTCTCACCCACCATCTTGGAATGAACACTCAGTGCCAGTGGGGATTTGAGCAGCTCTGTGCCTGAGTTGTGTAAGTCATCATCCCAAAGTAGAGCGGGGTTGGCAACTTTCCCTAGCCATCTCTTCCCCCTGTATTACGCTGGTTGTTAGAAAGGGGGTTTTGGAAGGCAGTGCCTTCAGAGGATAGTGAAGAAAGATGGCTTTCATTTCCTTAAATCTCTTCAATTCAGCCCCTCGTCTGGCCCTTCTTTAAGCCCTGCACATCTGGTGTCCCTCCTTCCCCAGCCTCCCTCTGCACATTCCAACCCTCTCACATGCCCATGAAGTTTCTTTCATCCTTAGTCCTTGTATTTTACAAACTTTTGCTGACTCAAAATTCAGCCAAGTTATCAATAGGCCTTTCCTTCGCCATGCATCTTTGGCTCCATAGAGGGTAGCATGGTCTCTGCTGCCCTTTGGCTGGTAACAGAGAGGGCCATGCAGTGATGGAAAAGGTAGGCAAAGAATTCATTTTTAAATATCAGCTAATGACTCCATATTAACATTGGCTGTGGACTATTCCTCTTGAATTAGTGAAATACATCTTACCACAACAAGCATTAATATAATTTTCTTCCTAATGTCACAGGGTCTAATCTGACATTAACATGACTTTGACCCTTTTTTCTCAGAATAATAACCTTAATTAATTATTCTAAAAAAACCATTCATTTCATTTCTGAGCCTGTCTTCATTACAAAAGGCCTATACACACTGGCTAAGAAAGGCTCACACACACTGGCTAAGAAAGGCTCTGTATGAACTATTTTGACAGACGGAAGCATCCCCAATAGATTCTCTCTGATTCTTAAATCACTATTCTGGTGCAGGTAAGGGATGAACTGATGTAATCACAGGACTAAGAAAGATTCCAGGACATCGTGGCATCTTTAAGTCTTTTGTCAAGATAACTGAAATGGTACAATCTGGAAAGAAACATCTTCCATAGAGTTTCTTATATTAGCTCAATTTCTTTCCCATTCACTAACAAGCACTCACTGTGCACTTACTCTGTACAACAGGTGCCTCATTAAGAGTTGTGTGAACTAAAAGCAACATGTAGGTTAATTTTCAAAAAGCTAAAGGTCTTATTGGGAGCCATGACATATCTGCTTGAAAGATAGGCGGCCCATAAGTGCCAAGTGAGAGAAGCAGAGCGTGCATGCTA
Organism: Avahi laniger; assembly: GCA_963575035.1. Lineage (NCBI taxonomy): Eukaryota > Metazoa > Chordata > Mammalia > Primates > Indriidae > Avahi > Avahi laniger. The sequence goes on along the minus strand of CAUYSK010097644.1, from coordinate 21,852 downwards.
AAGCACTTCAGAGATGGGAAGAACTCTCAGAATTGGCAAGGTTGATCTTGGAACTTTTGCTGTATTATAGGGTTCTAATTTGGCTTTTGAAGAAAGACGGTAGCTTCCACTAAGTTGGAGTAGTAAGAGTGTTCCATTGTATAGAACTGCTTTACTTATTACTTACTGAGATTAACAATAAAATCACTCCAATTTTCAGAAATTAACACGAAAAAGAACAATAAGATCTGCTGGGTGTGGAGAATTAGGCATATTCACAAGATGAAGTATAAGTTAATACAAACTTTTTTGCAAGTAACTGGTGATAAACACCAAGAATCATAACATTATTTACATTTTTATTTCATTTTATTTTTGGAAATATTTATTACAGAAATAATGTGAAATTTAGAAATTTCTGTACTTTATCACAATATTATTTGCATTAATAACGAATTAAAGACAGCTCATATTGCTGATAATTAGAAATGTCTAAGTAGATTCTAGTATATGCACTTGATGGACTAGAATGCTATGTTTATAAATAATGCTTACAAACCAATATGGAAAATAAAAATGGAAAAATTCTTATGTGGTAATTTACAAACAGCAGGGTATATATTTGTATATTCATTATTATTCTATCTACTTAAGAATGGAAATATAAACATTAAAGTAACACCTACAAAGGAAAATGGACACAGAGAATTAATATGAAGAAGCAAACCAACAACAAGGAGAGGATTTCAGTAGCATTATCTAAATAAAATGGCAAGGTAGAGACCTATTTTGGGTTTCAAATAGGATAAGACTCAATTGCACAGAATTTGGGTTGGGATAGAGAGAAAGACCAAAAAAAAAAAAAAACCGTGTGCTAACCACAAACAGGTAGACTCAAATTTTGCATCATGACATGAGTTCTCCTCAGGAGACTGAACCACTTATTTCCAGGTCCAGAATTTTAGCGTAAGTCACTTTCTTCCATTGGATTCATTAATAGAAAAGGCTTTCATGTGATGTAAGGAACAGTACTGGGTAGGAATTTTCCTTCCCTTTTGAGCATTAACTTCACGTTTCTACAGTGAGTAATTTCATTTCAAAGGATTTGCAGTCATTTCCTGTTGGATCTTAGGCCATCCGGAAAAGACATTTGCTCTCTGGCCCCTCACTTGCCTTTCTTTTGCTCTCTCATCTCTATTTGGCTAGCTTTTGAATGGCTCCATCTATTGGTGCATGCTGCTCCCGTTCCTGCGCTCAACACAAAAGTTAAATGATTTGTCATAGCTTCAGCCTGTCCACCTGTTGAGATCTGGCTATTAAATTTCATTGCCTGTGAGACCCGGTGTCTGGTTTTCCAGGACTGAGATCCCTGCAGCTTTCAAATGTCAGCACTTCTTAGCCCTGTAACTGTGTTGAAGCAGAGCACACGGAGGGACCTCCTGCCTTAATCTCACTTTCATCTTTTTAAACACATGTCTCCTTTCGAAGCTTATCTATTCCGTATTCTGAATACACGCATTAGCCATGAAGAATTTGAAGCATTTTAATTACTATTTAAAGAAATGAGGTTGTTGATAAATACTTTAAATTATACATGCAAGTGTAATTATTTTTATTCCCTATCCTGGGGAGGATTTTCCTTCCTGATTGCCAGTCACTGCTTGTTCTGCTTTCCCTGTTTAGTTCGGGGGTTATGGCCCAACCTCACTCTTCTACAGAAATCTTTCCCATCGCCTTTTCCAAGGGGTGGGAATCTATGTTGTACAGTCCTAGGGACCTTCGCGCATATGTGTGTGCATAAATGAAGAGAAAGCAACAACGGTGGCTGCAGTGGATCTGCTGGGAAAAAAAACCTATGGAAAAAAATGACTATCATCATTTTTCCTATAATATTACCACTAGTAAGCTAGTATGTTAAAAATTATCTTATTTAAAAACATTTACCCCAAGTGTGAAAATGTAAAAGATATCAGTCATTTTCATTTACATCTTAGGATCTTTACATCATTTCCTGAGTGCTGAGAAACTTCTGTGTTACGGTAAATTGGGCACAGGCATGAGGCAAGGATTGCTGAGAGTGAGGGTCCATGTCTGGAGGAGGAACACGTAGCTTGAAAGCTGCACAAGACCATGAAACCCTCTGGAGAAAGGAAAATGAGGAGGTGGAGAAAGGGGCCCAGCACATGGAAGAGGGCCACTCCTGACGATCACCACCAGCGGCCTTGTGTGTGGTGTGTTTCCATGCTTGTTACATCATTTAAAACCTCCCTAGTTCTTCAAGTGAAGTATTATACTGTTGCAGTCTCAGCGAGGAAGTGGAGTGTGAGACTTGAATCACTTTCCAAAGTGGCCTAGTTAGAACACAGAATCTTTGACTTCCAAATCTGTGTTTTTTTGCAATGTTCCACAATTTAGGGCCTCTAGGTCTTGGCTAAGGGCTGCCATAAGGACTAGCACCCCAGTGCTTGCCCCCATGGGCTTCCCCAGACCCCCCAGGGGCCATCTGTAGCATGTGCTGTAGAATCAGCATAGTCATGGGGCTAACAGGACACTTTTTGTGAGTTGTCAAGATTCCTAGACGATATTAAGAGAAAGTTGAGTGAAAATTTAACTGGTGAATAATGTAAATTATTTTAAAGATAAACCAAAAATGGATACATTAATGATGCATATAATGTGATTAAATGACTATGATTTTAAAAGACAAAACAGGAAGTCAAGGATACTTTCCTGTTTTTAGAAACCCATGTCAGGCTAGATCCAGAAAGTTTCCCTCAGGACAACATTATCTGTCTGCTGTTAATGGTATTAATATTGAAAAGTTTCAGAAACACTGATTGCTTAAAAAGCCTCTTTTTGTTATTACAGAATGGATTCCATTTCCTTTTGCTGATGATTCCATCATGTACTTCGAGGTAGGTGCTGAGGGTGAGGAGAGGAGCTAAGTGTTCCCTTTTGTACAGTCATTCAAACACAAAAATGATTATACAGACGCTATGCTTCATGGCACCACCCTCCCCACATAACTCCGTATGTTTATGGTTAATATAGCTACGAACATCATCACCTTATGAAATGGTTGATTTGTTGTCAGTCACAAAGTAAGGCCACAGCATAATAACAGGTTAAGGGCAGGCTGTCCCCTATATGAGGAGAATATTTGAAGGGTATATTATATATGAAAGAGAAAGATCTTCAAGGAGGAAAAAGATAAATAAAGGTTGACCTTAGTTTTAGCACTTAGAAAAATAAGAGAGAGAACTTTGATTTCTGTTACATAACTTTAGCATGACTCTCTAAGAGGGTCAGTATATATTTGAGAGAGGCAGAGAGATTTGGAAATTGATGTCCAACATTCTAAGATGATGTTTGCTGGTTATCAAACTGAACTCTTCAGCCTGGCATTTAAAATCCTTTTTCTCACTTTATTCATGTTATATTATCAGTGTTACCGTTTATTACTGCTAGTGATTTTTCATTCTGCAGTTGTTGCTTGTTCTCCCAGGATATTAATATTTACACATTTTCAGTGCCCAATCATTGCTCCTGACATGAATTAGCAACTTACTTAAGCTCATCAAAATAGATCTAGTCTTCCTTTAATGAGTATCTTTGCATTTGTGCTTGAAACTACAAATGGAAGCTATAGCATAAGTGTGTATTTCAGATATTTCTGAACAAAACCCTGGTTCAAAAGTGAAACTAGTTCCTCAAGTAGTTATGGTAAAAAATATATATATATATAGATGGATAGATAGATAGATATTTCTCCAAACCTCCTAAATAGCAAAAGTATTGCTTTTGTATTTTTTTAATTTTCATTTTATTTAAAAAAAACACAGCAAACAAATAGACCTGGCTGGGTACAGTGGCTCATGCCTATAATCCCAGTACTTTTCAGAGGCCAAGGTGGAAAGATTGCTTAAGGCCAGGAGTTCAAGGACCAGCCTGGGAAACATAACAAGACTCTGTCTCTATAAAAAATAAAAAATTACCCAGGTATGGTGGTATGTGCCTGTAGTTCCAGCTACTCAAGAGACTGAGCCAGAAGACTTGCTTGAGCCCAGAAGTTCAAGGTTACAGTGAGCTATGTTCATGCCACTGCACTTTAGCCTGAGCAACAGGGAGCTATCCTGTCTTAAATAAATAAATAACAATGACAAAAAACCCAAAATGTGCTTACAAAAAAATTGGTCTAAATGACTGAAAATGAAAAAGATACCAGCCTAATTTCTTTACCTTTTTATACCCAAGGCCCACTGTCCAAAAGCAAAAATATTCAACTGTGTTAGCTATTTATTCATGCATTTATATCAATATTTCCAAAGAATAGGCTTATGAACTTGTCCTTTCAGATATTATCTATTGACTTAGTACTATGATTGATTAGAATTTAGCCAGTAAACATGCCATGTTCCTCCTGACCCTTTCTCCTTTGTATTGCAAATATAGTTATTTTGTACATATTGGTTAAGTCAGTATTCATAGTTAATGTGTATGACTGTCAATAATGCCTCACGGAAATACACTCCAAATAGTCATTTTCAATTTGTGAAGTATGTTTTGTATATTGCAAAACAACTTTCTTTTCTTTTCTGTGTACTTACTACAAATTCTTCCAGAATGTTTTCATTTTCTTTCTAATGAAACACATTAAACAAATTAATCAGTGCAATTTATTTTTCCTAGACTTTTCTTTTGAAGCCAACTTTCCTCCCTCTCTGATCTGGATTGGTTGTCCTCTAGGCTGCTGAGCGTGTATTGTCCCAGAACTTTCCTACATCATCCAGTGCCGATTCCCTATTTTCTGGGTCCTGTTTTCTTATTTCTTGGCTGATTCCTAAATCTTATAAAACATATCCTCTAAAGTTTCTTAAAAAGAAAGTTATGTAGAAAGTAAGTTGAGTCTTGCTGTCTGATACTATATTTGTTCTGGCCTTGAATCTAAGAGTAGTTTGTCTGGGTATAGAATTCTAGGATGAAAAAAATATATATATATTTTTTTTTTTTTTCAGAATTTTGGATGCATTATCTTTTACTTTCTAGCACTGCTACCAAGCAGTCTGAAATCTTTCTATTTCTGATCTTTAGTATTTTACTTATTTTTTTAATCCATGAAAGCTTTTAAAATTTATACCTATATCCTAATGTTTTGAAATGTCATATTGATATACCTTGAGGAGGTGGTTCTTTACTGTTCATTGTGGTAGACAGACCAACCGTGGGCCCTTTCAATCCTGAAATATCTTGTTATTTCTTCATTTCTTTACCCTGTTCTGTCTGCTAATATTTCTGTTATACTTTTTGATCTCCTGGATTGTTTCTATAATTGTCTTATAATAAATTGTTTTCTATTTTGCATCTTTGGCCTTTTGTTCATGCTTTTGGAATTACCTCAATTTTATTTTGGTAATTTTTATTATTTTTTATGTTCAAAATTCAGTAATCAAATAACATTTTTCTTCTTTGATGCTCTTTTAAAAAATCATATTATATTTTTGTTTCATATATGCAAAGATCTCTCATCTCTTTGAGTATATTAGAGATAGTTTTGTTCCTTGTGGTCATTACCATCTTTCTTTTCCTCTGCTCCTGTCAAGGAGTCTGTGTCCTCTGAGTTCTTTTTTCATGCTTTTGTGTTTATCTGTTTAAATTCTATTTATCAAGTTGGAAGCTCTTCCTATACATTTTGTGACCCCCGGTTATCACTAATTATTCATTCATATTTAAGAGTGAGATGTTAAATAGGCAATTTAAAGATGTTACATGCCTGGAAGGGATTTATTTACTGGTGCAATTTATTACAGAGCAATTGGACTTTGAAAGAGAATATTAGCTTCTGTTGGATATTTTGCCTTGGGCTGGTCATCTCTACAAGAGAATTCTCTATTACCTGAAGTATATACATGGTTGCCAACATCTGGGAAGAGAAGGCGAGGGAGGTCAGGCTTTCACTTAATGCCATTTCCAGCCTTGTGACATATCCCATTCTCCATTGTTCTTGTCATTTCTCAGTCAGTGGATTCCCTTCGTTTACATTCTTATTCTCTTGCTTTGGATAGGAGGTCAAGAAGGTAGTAATCAGTTGGCCATACGGAGTGTGAGGATACTTGAAGATACAAGGACTCCATATGCAAACTTTGAAGCACTGTTCTTGTTTGCAGCCCCATGAACCACTTACGACTTCTGTGGCACCAGTTGCCTCTAAACACTGAGGCTTTCTGGGGCTTCTCAGGTCAAATTCTCACCAGAGAGTCCCTCCTCTGCAAGCACTTAGTTTTTCTATTCTAATTCTCCAGTAGCCGCTCAAATAGAGACTCTCCTCTGTCCCATCTGCTATTCATCTCTCCAAAAGGTGTTGAAATCTCCAGCCCACTGCTGTCACATTGCCTATTTTTGCCCTTATTATTTATATATTTTATTCTATTATTAATGATTATGTGGGCTTTTGGAGAGCTATGATATAAATATGCTATTTTATTTTTAAAATTCTATGTAGATTAAGACAAAAACCAAGGTGTGATTGGGAAGAGTTTTCTTTCTCAGTAATTAATGGAAGATAAGAGACATAATACATGCTCTGTGTATTTAAATTTTTATTACTATGAGACCTGATTAAATATAACTAATTTTTTTTGCTGAAATCCTCAAGTCTGAAATCCACTGAAAAAAATTAAAATATTGAGCAAAACTCTAAAGAAGTAAGGAAACTGCCACAACTCAACCCACAAACTCTGAATCACACACATTTAAAATTCTGTGAAATATTCACCTTAGGGAAGACACTAACATAGCTGATGCAGGGCTATAGAATTCACAGCTTACTCTAACCCTCAGACCCTGAGCATCACTTATCCTAGCCCAGCTGGACTAATGTAGCAGCAGACATATTGGCACCACCCTAACAAGAGAAGATATATGGCAGGGGATTGGCAGCTAGCTTGGAGTGGTGAGGAAACTGATATCAGAAGCTGGAAATGGAAGCCGATGTTACAGTGGAAAATATTTCATAAATAATAATTTATAATATCTTGGCAGATAGGCCATAGGGGTACTGAACTGAAAGCAATTGGGAGCATTTGGCAAGGAATTAAAAGGAGATCTGAGCTAGTTAAAATAATCAGCCAGTTTCAAAGTAGAAATGAAAGGAAATAAACAGAATTTAGAGGTTTAGGACAACATAAAATCAGAATTGCTGATTACTTTTAGATTCAAAATGTAAAAGATAAAATTAAGAAAGTCTTAAAACCCATTAAAATTTAATCTGTTGGAATACACCAAATTAAGAGTATGGCCTTTACATCTAGTATAAAATATGTAAATGAATTAAGATGCCTGAAAGCAAATATGAGAATAAGGACATAGCATTTCCAGAATAGCTAGATAGAAATGAAGGCAAAAAAAAAAAAAAAAGCAAAGAAACACAACTTACCTGAAAACCATGCTCTAAAAAAAAAAAAAACAAAAATCTCAGGCACATAAAACTTGTTGGAATGAAATAGACAAGAAATCTATTTCATTTCGAGAGAATTATATTGTCGAAGAAATCGGGCTGTATTTGAAAGTGCTGTGACTGAGTCTTGGACACCTACTCACCGTGAGCAGAAAGTGGGCTGAGGAAGCTGTACATGCAGTGAGAGGGGTGTGCTGCCCAGATCCACTTCAGAGACCACCAAGAAGGAAAAGAGAAAGGGAAAACCCCGCACAGTGACGTCAGGGACCACACAGAATGACGGACAAGGCAGCTCTGCCCAAAAGAAACACTGGAGCCTAAACAAGGAACATTCCCTACTCAGGACTCGGCCTTCACAATGTTATCCAGGCCAGTCACGTACAGGTCTCCTTTCGAGTTTTAAGGAAGCTCCTATGAAAATAAATCAGAAAACAGATCTCACAGAAACTTTCTACAGTTGACAATTCTCTTCTTAGCTTTGTTATATAACATTTCTATAAGCCTTGGCTGATGCTTACTTTGAAGCTCAGAGTGATTCAATACAGTGATTGCACGGGGTACTATTTTCTGGGTGATGGTTCCGTCACTGATTCCTCCTGCGACAGGGACCTGCTGTATTGAGTTGGGACGAAGTTAATCTCAGAATATAGAGCTGATGACAATGAGGGTCACCCAGGCAAGTTGGTCATTTGAAATCCATTAGTAAAAATATTCTTTGGATATTTGTTTAGCATTTCTGTGAAGGTGTTGTGAAGAATCGATTTTACATTAATAAAAAGTGTGTGCCTTTTTATTTTTTATCAAAAATAATTTTTATATGTGTTAAATACAAAATGATTTTATACAATTTTTATCTCTTAAATACAAAAACAAAGTGTATTTGTCTTTCATTTCACTTTTTCCCCCTACCACTTGTATTTGATAGTGTTATCCATTCACACAGAATAAAGTTAACTTACATGAATATAATTCCAAAATCATGTTCAAATTGTTTTAAAGTTTCTTTCTGCTTTTGCACTAGCAAGTATAGTTCTGAAGATCTTGTTCTTCCTTCCTTTTCTTAATGATTTTTCAAACCAAGCATCATTTTGGGAACCAAATGAGAAATCTTAAAGTGAATATATTAACATAAATTGCTTTTTCCCTAGGCCAGGTACAGTGGCTCACATCTGTAATCCTAGCACACTGGGAGGCCGAGGCGGGAAGATTGACTGAGTTCAGGAGTTAGAGACCAGCCTGAGGATGAGCGAGACCCCATCTCTACTATAAATAGAAAGAAATTACCCAAACAACTAAAAATAGAAAAAAAAATTAGCCGGGCATGGTGGCATGTGCCTGTAGTCCCTGCTACCCGGGAGGCTGAGGCAGGAGGATCACTTGAGCCCAGGAGTTAGAGCTATGATGATGCCACTGCACTGTAGCTGGAGCGACAGAGCAAAACTCTTTCTCAAAAATAAAAAATTGCTTTTTCCCTGAAAATGTCACTGAAGCATGCAGGAAGCCATGTGGTTTTCGGGCATCAGTGAATCATGAGCGTTGAATTCAGCTGTCAGTCAAAGGGCTGGTTGCAGTGGTGGTACCACGCCAGTATAAGACTCCTCCCAGAAACCAGCTATTGCTAGCCAACATTGTTTTTAACTTTTAAATTCACACTCTAGTATTCTATTGATTTCAGCAGGACCGGGTCCAGATTACATTTTCTAGTTACTTGAGAATTACGCATGGAAATCTAAGCTTACAATTGTGGTGTTTTGTGTTCCTATGGAGTAACCATCTGAAAATTGCTATTCTGACTTATCCTTACTAATGGGTTTCAAATTAACCAGCTCTTGGCTCCTATTATGCTCACCAAGCAAAAGTTCATATTTGGAAGGTCTCAGACGTATTCCATGTTTAATTGGTTTGGCAATCACTTTTATTTAGACTCCACATGTATAGATAGCTGTCCGATGAAGAAAGCTTCAGTCAAGAACGAACAAGGCAACAGTGACTCCCACACTTGGCACTAAGTGCTTAAGCACATTTTGAAGCCTTTAGGGAAGGAAAGTGACAGGAAAAACTGAGACTCACTTTGAAAGATTTCATTTGCCCTACTGACCTCATGAAACTACCTTGAATGTTAAATAAGTTTGTATATATGAAAGTGCCTTTGCAAATAGACATGCTAGTTTATCATTAACATCAATAACAATAATTTAGAATGATTGTCCTCTCTACTTGTCCTCTGTCAGTAGGAATGTAAATACCTTAGAAAAATATCACACATCATGTGAAAATCAGTATCTTCTTTACTTTGACTTTTTCTAACCTCTTTCCTTTTCCCATTATTCCACCCTAAGAGACTATTTAGTAAACTGAAAAGTGAAATTGTTACTCAGTCTGTACCTAAATGGCATAAATATTTCCAAGTAATTTTCCTTCATAGATAGTTGGTCAAACAATTGACAATTTATCAGAAACATTTAAAAGCTGGCATTTCCAAAAGGATAGATGTTCTTGCTGGTTTGGTCAATATTAATAGAAGATGAATTTTGTTTTTATTTAAAATGTCAAACTTCATATTTCCCTAGGGCTTCTCATAGTGGGCTAGGGTCTCTTGATACTTGGGAAGTTAATAAGAAAAATGTTAGACTCAACTGAATAGTCTCAGCTTTTTATTCTTAGAAATTTAAACCAAATCCAGTAACTTTTATGAGGTACAGTCAATTAAAACAAATCTTAGTGTGATAGAGAACACTTTGAGGGATGACTTGCAAAATTTTATAACTGTCACAACCCCAGGTAGATAGAAAGATAGCATGGTATTTCTAATGAATAAGTTTAACAGAGCAATGTAAAAGGTTCTGATGGGGGAATTTCTACAAAGGAGTAAAACAGATTTGAAAGTGATAAATTACTACCCAAAATGCTCCATTGTGTTGAGTACACTCATAATCAGTTTGGGGAGAAAGGATATAAGAAAGCAGAGGGACACATTGGAATGAGCTGGGGGAAGAAGGAAAAAACATTACACTAGATATGAGCTCTATTGTCAAAAACAGGTAAGTCCAGCAGAAGGTGAGAAATCATGCCTAGAGCTAGGACAAGGGTATAAATGAGTAGATAAGTGGCAGAGAGTGGGACTGAGTCTCTAACATTTCTACATGCAAGGTATAGATTGCATCACACTGAGAATAATGTGGAGAAGCGTCCTTAACTGTTTAGAGACCCTAACTTCAAACTCATGATTCAGCTGTAGGCACAAAATAGCCTGAAGCAGGAAGGCAAGAGAAGGAAAAAGGAAAATAACATTGATTATACATTCTAGAACATTGTTAAGTACTTCACATACCTTATCTTATATTAATATCATTTACTATTTTTCTCCAATTATGACAACAGATCCTTAATGAAACTTAAAGTATAGAAAAGAATAAAAGCTAATAAAATCATTCTATTTTACATTACTGTAAAGTTTGATATACTGTTTTTTTTTGTTGTTGTTTTTGTTTTCTGCTTGCCGTGGTCATTGTCATATTGTTAGCTATTCCTGGAAAAACTAATACTTAGTGACTTATCTTTTGGTGATTACCTTGTAAATTATTTGAGATTTGATATCAGAATTGCTTTCAGCTCTATATTAAATATTCATATTTATTTTAAAAACTTTTTCTTCAAAATGCATTACATAAGTCAAAAATAACAGAGATAATGGTAGCCTCTCTTAACACTTTCCTATATAGAGATTTAAGATCAACATAAGAATGAACCCTGATTATTTACATGATTAAATGATTTTGTTATCCATGTCAATAAAAGCCTGTCTTTCTGGTTAATGATGATAATATTTTTTTAAAAAGACTCAGAATATTTTACTAGTGTGGAATAAATAATTTTCTCTGTTTAGTATGTGACACCAATTGCCTTCTAGCTTTGAAATGTTTATTCATACACTCAATTATAATTGTGTATTTCAGGATATTGGGTATGATTATATATAGTAGCATAAAGGAGTGATGTTAATATGGTAGCTTTTTGTGGTACCCCAGTCATCCGGAAACTATGACAGCCAAGTCATATTAGCATTTTATTACTGTCTGGGGTTATTATTATGCCTCTAATGTAGAAAACCAATAAGCTAAACTGGGCTTCATTTCCTAAGGTAAGCCAGTTAAAATGATAAAGGACCATAGATTTCCACCATAAAAATTTTTCTACATAGAAATTCTTTAACTATGCTGATTCAAAACATATATAATATATATAATTTTGATACAGATAAATATGTATATAACATATATATACATATATATATACATAACATATATATATATTTATTAACTTAATAGGAAATGTGTTTGTAAGGTTTGGTATGTTATTGGTAGATGACACAATAATATTTCTGGATGTGAAAGAAAAGGATTTAAGCTAATCCTTCCTTACACAGGGAATAGACTAAAGTCCATGGAGGTTGTTAACAGCCTAATGTCACAGTGTTAGCTGCTTTTAGATATAAGAGTGGGATTCAATTCTTTTGATTTTTAGTTCAATACATTTTGCTCCAAATTACATAGCCTCCTAGTATAATTTTACAGATAAAGTTGATTAAATTTACTGAGTCTTTGTTTTTCCAATGAAACAAGGGAAAACAAGCAAACAAACAAAACTACTTCTAGGTTATTGCCAAAAAAGTTGCTCTTACAATAGAACCAAAAAAGAAAGGGGGGGAATGTAATTTTGTCCAACAGCACAGCAGCATCCACTCACCCAAGGCATTATTTCACATTTATAGCACCTTGGCATTCTTATCTTATAATTTTGTCTTCCCTTTCATTTTCTTCTCCTTTAAGCTGATTTTGTAGTAAAAGGCAGGGCATTGATCATGAATAAGGGTAAAATCAACATAGGAACAGTTTTACAGAGTCCAGCAGATCAAACTTGGTTCGATTTATGAGCTGAGAAAGATGTTTCTTTGCCAACTTGAACTAGATCTGCACTAAGGCTATTCCAGCTCATTTAGTTTACAGAACTGAGGGAAAATTTTGTTGATTTTCCAGAGGCACAAAATCGAATTCTCCAAATGAAAGGGGAAAATTATCTCAATAAAATTGCTGTCAATCTTTGTTTCTTCACTGTAGGTTAAACATGTAAAACCTTATTCCATTCAGTGTTTCCTCCTCTCAGTTATCAGTACCCACCACATGAAAATGACGTTCATTTTTAGGCATAGGAAGTGAACAGAAGAATTGAGAATCTGCATTGCACACAGGCTATGGCTTGCTTATTTTTTCTGATTACTCCAGTGTGCATAGCACCCACTTGCTGGGGGAAATTGTTTTGAGAACATACCTACACAGAACAGGAGATGGAGCTCTTCACCAACACGAATTCAAAGTGCCTTCCATCTTTTCACATTAAACTCATTTACTTTATGCTACAGAACTCAGAGACTCCCCAAAATCAGGGCTGACTAATTTCCCCTAATTATCAGTAATTTATGTTAGGAAGTATCCAATTCAGGAAATCAAAGTACTTCCAGACTCATGATCATTACTTTGAAACAATGAGAACTTGAAGCAGAAACTCTGTGTTCCAGGGTTGTGAGATTCAGGGAAGCACTGGGACTTCTGCAAAAAGAAGCAAATCTCAAACTACAGGGCAGACTGCAGACGATGCCTGTCTGGAGAGAATGGAGCTACTGCACACACACATGTTTGTGTGTGTGTGTGCGTGTGCATGCACACACTTGTTTACCTATGGCAAAGAAAATCCTTGGCCCTCTTCGACATGGACAGTGGACAGTTAACAGTCTCATGTAAAGTCTCTGCAATTGCAGCTTTAGGGCTCTTCTTTGAATCAAATTGTTCCAACCAAAGTCCTTCTACATACCAGTAATGGAACTGCTGCTGAGGTCTGTCAATTTACTGACTTTTGAGGATGACCACATATATCCCTTTCTCCTGCTTACCTCTCCTAAATATGCTCTTTTCTCTTTAATATTCCCATTTTGTTTTCTAGCTTTGCTCTAGGTAGATTTTCTTCAATTCTTTTTATTTTTTATTCTAATGGTAGGAAATAATTTTGAAAGTAAAAACCTCTCACAATTCAAGAGAGGAAAGTAAGAGATCAGAGTTTTAGACATTACTCTTTGTGGCAAAATACTAAGGAAACAATTTTTTTATACTTCTAAATGAGTGAACTTGATGGACTTTTCTTTCTGCATTTGGCCCACTAGGAATTTTCTAAATTATTCCTCAATGTATTAAAGGATGATTCTCTCTAGTAAAACCTTCCACAGCAACTTAGCTGAAGCCACTCCAGTTCAAGGTGAATATATGAGAGGTTCCCATTAAATGCAATACTCTGCAAAAGGAGCATTGGAAATGACTCTTGTTAGCTCATCCTCTTTGTTTCACTCCCAGTGAGCTCACTCACTGAAGAAGGAATAGCAGCAACAGGCTGGTTAGGTAATAAATGAAGAAGAGGGAGACAAGTTATAGCCACAACATCTTGTTTCGGCTTTTGCAGAAATTCTAGTGAATCACATGTGGAGAGATTACTTGTGTTTCTAGTCATGCAACCACGGACAGTGCTCACACTTACTACCAGGCTGGTGAGCCCATGAAGCACTCTTCTCTTTGCAGCCTCTAAGGGGCAGTGCTTTCTTTCCTTTTATTACAGGTTAGGCGAGGACCCAAGAGGGTTTTTTTTATGTCCTGCTGAAACAGTAACACTAGGAGGAAAATGACTTGATAGTTATCTATTTATAATCACTAAAAGGCAATAAGGCAGAGCTATTACCTTTAATGGAGACACATTCCATGGAACCTACCACGCCAGATGTGTCGGCATATATTTTCATGAAGGTACTTAGGAAATTGCCCTATATACTGTACAATACAAAAGTCTGGGGCTAAAATCTTGCTGTAGAACAGAGGCGACAGACATACAGACAGGATACAGTGTCTGTACAAAATGTGACAAGGCACAGAGAACAGCGGCAAGGAGGAAGTGCTAATGTTCTGTGTCGGCATTGGTCAGGGAGGACTCCCAAGAAATGGAAGTTTAACCTGAATTTTGAAGGCTAGAAAGAAGACCCTTGGGCTATCATGAGTGGAGGGAGAAAGTGTACACAGACAAAATTAGGGGCTATACTACTAGCAGGGGAAAGCACAGCAGTGTGGAAGGAGTTATGAGTTTGGTATTGACAGAGTGTAAAATACTAAGTTCAAGAGCACAGGGGAGAATGCCTTTGGAGTGCCTGCTTTTGCTACCTGCTGCTTGTGCCTAATCCTATAAGTGGTGGGGGCATGATGAATGGTTTGCAGACTTACTCTCAAATTTCTCCTACTGTGCAGAGAGGAAAGAGTATTCTAATGTCTCAGTGCCTCTTTGGGCCTCCAAAATTCTTAGAATGGTGAGGACAACATTTGGGATGGAGTTTTAAAGGAGAACTTGAGGCTGTTGGGATATATATTTTAAGAAAAGTGCTTCACATGTTTTCTAATTATGGTAAATTTGTTATGTAGAGTTTTACTTCATTAGGTACTGTGAATGATATGCCATATTTGATTTGTGACAAGCCAAAATCAGAGTTTCTTACATAAAATAATGTGGTGCTTTTTTGGAAATGGATAATGCAGAGGCACTCATTGTTAATGTGTATAACGCATCATGTGTCTATAAATGAGTCCATCGGTTACAGTTTATATATGATGCTCTGTCAGTCCTGGTGATAAGGAAGCTCCTTTAGTGGAGATTTGGCCTATTACATTTAAGTTGATTGCATTTATTGGCACGATTACACAGAAACAAGGAAAACGAGATTATTTTCAGTTGCAATTCATTTAATTAATATGAAAAAAAATAGAGCAAAAAGAATCTGTGAACCTAGACAGAAGAGAAGCTTCAAAAGGACTTCAATGGAGCACATTTTAACATTATGCTTTTGAAATCTGTTAAGATAGGAGATATTTTCTGCTTAATTTCTAGTGAAAACAATGTTTGCATTGTGTGACTTATTTACAACCTAATAGAAAAAAATAAGGTTTTTTTCTTGAAAATATAACGTATTTCTTTTTTTATATTAAGATACCTGTAATTATTTCATTTTACATTGAGTGCAAAAATCACTTACAATTAATCACAATGTCTGTATTAGCCTGGTGTTCCATACATGTATGTTCTATTATTGCTCCTTTAGTAATTCTATTTAAATTTAAAAATCATTACTATAAAAGAGTTTCTGTTAAAACTGAGTATAAGATACTATTTTTCTCCCTTTTTCTTTCTTATATAGGGAATAATATTACCAGTTGCTTCTAGGATAAGGATGATCTGAAAGTTATGATGCAACCTATATTCATTTGCTCATAAGGATTCACTCCAGTGGTTTCCCTTAGTTATATTGTAATAAATATAGCATTACTAAACATCTATTGCTAGAGGAGAGATTTGGAAAGGGTGATAGAAGAATGTTAGGAAACTTTTCAGATTTCTATCATGGCTGCTGTCCTTACAGCCAAATCTGGTCACAAGTGAAAAAGTAGGTTAATTTGAAGGGCTTTCTGGAGAGGAAAATACCAGTATGTATACTTTAAATGTGTAATAAGAATAATAGTTTTTTTAAAAAGAATTTGAGAGGTCTTTGTATGTATCGTCCAAGAATTTCTTTTTTACGTATGAGAAAATTGAAGTCCCAAGGGATTAAATGACTTTTTCAGGATTATTTGGATAGATCACAGCAGAACTAGGACTAGAATGCATTGGAACATAGCTTTTTGTTTGTTAACTCATTTTTGTTTTTGTTCTGCAAATATCACAAATTATCAACCAAGCTTCTGGAATTCTGATATAATACAAACTTAATGATTAATACAGCTTTCGTTAGCTTAAGTTAAAAATCACATTCTGATTTACTCTAAGATACTGATCTGGAGGGAAAAAAATGGTGGACTAGAGGCAGCCTTCCAGCTTGTGGCTCCCATGGAAAAGGTGAAAGGTGCAGGCAGCTGCCTACGTACAGATCTCTCAGCCTGAAAGCAGCATTGTGAATTCGCAGAGAAGCAACGTGGGACACTCAGTGTGGAAAAAAAGGTGATGGGGTGATACATGTGAAAAGATTAGAGAACATGAGGAGAATAATGGAAAAACAAACACCACAGGTACTCAACCATTAAATTGGAACTAATCAATCAACACTGATGTGCACATATGGAAATAACATTCATCAGAAATCAAACCGACTGGGCGGGGGGAAGTGCATAGGTAAATTCACACCTAACAGGTACAATGCACACTATCTGGGTGATGTGCACATTTATAACTTTGACTCAAATGGCACAAAAGCAATTTATGTAGCAAAAATGCTTGTACCCCCATAATATTCTGAAATCTAATTTTTTTAATTTAAAGATTTTTAAAAGATGCTGATGTGCATCAGAACTAGAATAATAAAAATGGAGGTAAATTTCTTCAATCATAAAAATATGCTGTTCTTCAACTTCATAATATTCAGTCCTACTTTTCTGTCCATCTCATCATGCCTTGCTAAGAAAAACTACATCCCCTAATCTATGTCCAGTCTACACAGCTGTGTGTTCCGGGGGAGTCAATGATCTTTAGAGTCATTTCGTTCTACAGAGAGGTACCCTAGTTCTCAGTAAAAAGAAAAGACACTTTATAAAATTATTTGATAACATAAACCCAGAGCCTGCAAATATCCACATGTGCTTACCTGATATCTTCCCATATTTCTTAAGGAATAATGAAAACCAGCTTTATGTCAAATTTCACAATGCTGTTATTTCTGAGATTGAAAAATTAACAAGAATAAAAATACAAAAATAGATAAGTATTTCTAAAATATGGTAAAAGATATTTAGTGGAACATTAGACAGACATTAAAAGTTGGATAATAACTTGAGAAAATTCAAATGTTCATTGTTAAAATGCAGAAAACAAAATAAGACAAAATATTAGAAGTGGTATACCGGAGTAACGAGGACTGAGAGATTAAATTTGCTTCCACTAATTTTTCTGTATGTTACAGTTTTTCTACGCAGAACATACTGCATTTGATAATCAAAAAATAGCTTACCAAAAAATAAATGAAAGAAAATGATAGGAGGAGAGGCTTTTAAATTTTAAAGGCTACAATGCAGAGTGGTGTGGCAAAGGAAAAATGTGTACAGTTATAAAAATGCTGTGCTTTTAATTTTCAGGAGCTGGAGGACCTAGCTTAAAGCCATTTAATTTCTCAGTATTACTGAGAATTCACTACTTGTGAATTCTGCTCTCGTTTTTAATTCATGGGAAAAATTAGATTTTTATTACTCACTGTCAACTTCTCATTTTCTGGTCTGTCACCTTGACCCTTCTGACACCCTTCTACTTTCCTTCCACTACATTTCTCCTTGAATTTGGAAACAAGTTAAGTTAGAAACCTAAGGCATTTGGGCATTCCATTTTGAAAACATTAAATATGGCTGTAGGAAGCCATTTATTCTCGTCAAAATGATAAAAATGAAATAAAACCCTTCCTACTATGTATTTTGAATTACATGATAAATCTGTTAGTTCTTCCTATTTCTGCCTAGTAAAAAAGAAACCTTTCAGAAACCAATTTCCCTTCCCAACATTATTATTAGATAACTAATGGTAGTAAAATATTAATGTTTCAGAGTGATTATTAATTACTGGCTTTACTATGTGTTAAATTTTGTTTCTCACAATTTTTTGGTGACATTTATATTTTTTCCTGTAGCTTTGCATGGATGACACAGCCATGTCCAAATACTTGGCATATATTATAAATCAGATGTTGGCAAACTTTCTCCGGAATGGGTCAATAGTAAATATTGTAGGCTTTGTGAGTCATGTACAATCTTTTTTGCAACTACTCAAATCTAGCAGTTGCAGCCTGAAGGTAGTCATAGATGATACTTAAATATTAATATAAGGGAGTGGATGTCTTCTAATAAAACTTTATGCACACTGAAATTTGAATTTCATATAATTTTTGCATATCAAGAAATATTCTTTGTTTTATATTTTTTCCTCAATTTAAAAGTATAAAAACTATTCTTAACTTGCAGTCTGTAAAAAAACAGACAACAAGCAGGTGTTGGCTAGCAAGCCATGTTTTCCCTGCCCTTGCCGCAACTCAAGTGGGAATGCTCTAAAATTCAGGGATTTTGCTGAGGGTAAAAATCTTGTCATGGTACTCAACTACTGTTGTTCAGACCTTTTGCAGCATTGTTACCTAGATACATCCCCAAGAGCCTGTCATCTAAACACCTTTACTCTATGTGATAGATTCAAAAATGGCCGCAATTCTTCACAGCTTCTGTAAGAAGATGGAGGAAGATGAGTATATTTACCTAAGCAGGCTCTCCTTGTGGCTTAATTTTGCCAATAGAATGTAGCAAAAGTAACAATGTGCATATTGAACTTGGTCCTTTGCTGATTTCTGCCCTCACCATGGAATGTGGTGTCATCACTGTATAACTTGCTGGAAGGTGAGAAATCTCATGACAAATAAATTAGCCATCCCAACAACTGATCAAAAACAGGTCAGTAAATCCAACTGAGATCTCTTAAGGGTGTCCCAGATCAATGGAACCAATCCACTGACCCCAGCCCAATTTTTCAATTCACAGATTTCTGAGCTAAATAGTTATTGTTTAGTCCACTAAGTTTTGGGTAGTTTGTTACCCAGGAAAAGCAAACAGATATGTCCTGGCTTTGGCCTATTATGTGAAAAGATATTCATGAAAGCACCCAAGCAAAAATGAGGGACTATAAGCAGTTCCTCCGGTATATAGAGAAAGGGTCATGAGAACTGTTAAGAAAAAAATGAAACATTAAGGGATTAAACAAAGGAACTAGCATTTTTTGGATTCCTACTATATTCCAGGTATAGTTTGAGGTGATTTATTCCTTATCTTCTCCAAACAGCTCTAGAAGGCAGGTGTAATCAGAAGGGTACATATTTCCTTAAGGTAAAGAAATAGGATCCAAGCACTGTCTTGTTTGATTTCCAAGTCCTCTCTGAGACATCATGTTTTAAGTGTCTTACAGCAATGTATGATTTAAATTTATCACCTGGATTTATAGAGATCCTGAGTATTGACTGTATTTATGGGTTTAAGATTTTTAAATTTCGTTCATTCTCATTTTGAAAATTTAGAAAATGTTTTATCATTTTATTGAAGATAAGGGATAGACAATACTTATTGTTCTCTCACACAGCTGAAAACTCAATACAATGATACATAAATTTTAAATGCCTAAGCCTGGGAGACCAGACATTAGCAGACAAGAGAGTTCAACAAACTTAAGAAGACTGAACACAGTAGCAAGAGGACCAGAACAGAAGGAAACAGACCCAGGAGAGAGACAGCAAACGGGGCTGATGAAACCTCTGTAGTCCAAGAAAAGTTTAAAACTTGGAAACCCTTGTTTTGATCGTGGGCAGAATTAAAAAAAAATGTATCTGAAATAAGGGGAATTCTTTGAAAAACTAAAAATAAAATAATTGATACCTACTGATACCTAGCTGTTGCCACAGGTTCAGAATTCCCAGCAACCGGGCATCCACACCCCACATCATAGGAGAAAACATCAAAGTATCTATTTCTAGAAAAAAATGAATTTCCATAGTAAAAAGACTTCAAAATTCAGGCAGTTAGGAGCCTCAACATGATTGGCAATTTCCATGGCTAAATTGTCCAAACAAATCTCCCCTTCATGTGCACAGAGCCCTAAAGTCAGCTTTTTATTTCATTATTCTTAAAACTTAACTAACCGGCAAGATCACCATTTGACCAGCAACAGATAAACAAATGAAAACAAAATCCTGAATGAGAAGGAGACGATTTAGGATATAGAAAATAACATTTTTTTAAAAAAATTATTAGTATGACAAGATATTAATCTGAAACAAAAAAAAAGGAAAACCATGATGGAAAAGGAAAGAGAAAGAACTTTTGAAAGTTAAAAATATGAATGTTGAAATAAAAATTAGTTGAAGGGTTGGAAGTCTAATAAAATAAATTATCAAAGATGAGAACCAATTCAGGTTCCAAAATGACAGCAGAGGACAGTCTGGAAGACCCATTATCCTATAAGTAGGAATCCAAAGGAAAGAGAGAAAAATATTGAAAAAAAATTATAAGAGAATTATCTGTATCAGCAGGGCACGTACTTCCTGGTTAAAGAGGTCTACTTAGTGACCAACACTTTAATTGAAAATTATACCCACACTTAGGTGCATTATTAATATTTCAATATTTCAGAACTATGAGGATAATAAAATATCTTAAAAGTAGTTGGAAAGGAGAAAGTAGCTATCAACAAAAGAACAAAAGTCATCATGGGCTCAAACTTATCAGAAACATTATATGAAACTTGACAATGCCATTCAAAGTACTGGTAGAAAATATTGTATCCTAAAATGCATTCTTAGTGAAATATAAGCAGGGTAGATTGCAGATATTTTCTCTGAATGTTACTTGAGAATATGCACAAATAAAACACAGAATAAAACAGAAAAGAAAAAGGGATTGGATTTAGGATTGAATCTAATCAGAAAAGGAATGAAGGAGGGGGAGGAGCCAAGATGGCAGACGAGAAAAGCCACCAGAGTGTCTCTGCAAAAAAGACAAATTTTAGAAGAAAGAGAAAAAAATAAACTAGCAGAGAAACATAGAGCAGGTGAGGGTCAGAAGGAAGGGTACCTAAAACTACAGGAGACTCCACGGGAAGACATTGCAGAGGAGAACTGGAAGGAGAAAGTCCTGAGAGGCTTGGAGACCAGCAACAAGGGTAGGTGGAGCAGAAAACTTTCCCCTCCCTTGCATCTCGGACTGCTGATGGGCTCCTGAGTGGCTGGAGAGATCTGCCAACCCCAGCCCAGAGACGGCTGCCGCCACTGAGCAGTGGCCTTTTGTGGACTCAGTGCTGGGCTCCTAGCCCCCTCGGAGCACCTCCCCGGGCGCAGACCCAAGCCTAGTGGCGACGCCATAATACTCCATTCTCTCCTTCCCCCTCCCTATCCGTGCATGCCCAGAGAGACAATTTAGCCATCACATGGAGGCATCTTCAAGAAATGGGACCTTTCCTTTTGAGGCGCTACAGCAGACTTAGGAGTACTCAGACTGCGAGCTCTGTACCTGCCGGCCCTCCCACGTGCTGCTTGCCTGGGAACTCCAGGAGAGAGGAGCAAATCCCAAAGTGGAGTGAAATCGATCCAACTTGGGCACTCTGTAGGTGATTCAAGACCAGCACCCCTCCCCCTGGCAGGGTCAGGGATTGATCTCCAGGGCCTAGGGGAAAGGCCTGCAGACCAGACTCCATACACCAAGGTCACAATCACACTGCCCTGGGGCACAGAGGAGAGGTCTGTAAAAGAGCCTATTGAAGAGTGTGTGGCTTCAGGG
>CAUYSK010097642.1:0-18035 GCA_963575035.1 Avahi laniger | reverse complement strand
GTACTTTATCCTTGCTTTAGCAAATGTTTTTGCTTTATATAAAGAAGGTTCATGGAAATAATATCCTTAATTTGAATAGTACAATTAATCAACATGAAATCACACCATTTTCCCTTGAATTATTAAAAAATACTTATGCAGCAGTGTAATAAGTATTTGTTGTAAAATAATATAGACATGATAAGTGGAAGCCAAGATCTTCTTTGTCACTCCCAAGAATTCCATCCCCGTGATGCACCATTATTAAGGATTTGTTGTATAATCTTTAAAACAAATCCATATTTAATTATTTTTTCATATCAGACTTTTTAATCTATTAATAATTTTAAAATTCAATAATATGATATGGATATCTGTGTTATCTTTTAATGGCTACACATTGCTTGATTGTATTGATTTACCATGATTTATTTCACGAATTCCCTTTTCAATGAGTATTCAAGTTAGCAATGTTTTGCTATTATAAGAAATTTTTAAATCTTGAATTCTGTTTTTGTCTGATAATAATTTTGTGAAATCCTAGTCTTTGTTTTTATGTCAGAGATATCTTTTCCCATATTTTAAAAAAATACTGCTTTTGAAAACTTAAAAGTATGTTTTTTTAAAGTTCTCTGTTCAAATGTCATCTTATCATTGAGGACTTCCCTAAGTACCCTTTAAAAAAATCACTTTCCCCCCTTCACCCCATCCACTTCTGATTGTCCTTCCTTGATTTGTTTTTCTATATGGCCTTTAGCACCATCTGACATTTATTTGTAAATTTATTGCTGTTGTTTGTCCCTCCCTGCCCCATTAAACTAAAATGTAAGCTCCATGAGAAGAGGGACTTTTATCTACTTTGCTCATTATTTTATCCTCAGTGCCGGACATAATGTCTGGCATGCAGCAAGCACTCAATAAAAATTTGTTGAATGTATATATTAATCTTTAGTGTTAAACTTTGCCTCTTTATTTTTCGTAATTATTTTATTAACAATTATTGAGATGAATAAGTCTAGCTTTGGCCTCCATATTCAGCTGAAAATGTGCCTCCTGTTCAAGCTGTGGCTCTGGGCTCATGTTTTGACACGAAATGCCTGCTTCAGTGTCACTTCTGGAACCCTCGAACTGACTGCTTCTGGTTCACCAGCCTGCTGAGAGATGCCTGTATCTCAAACAGACAAAAACATAGCATATCTGATTGAAGAAATATTCTTAGAAAGGAAAATCAATAAAATACGTGTGTTGTCATTGACAATGGAAAAAACATAGGATAGCAAAAGGTGTGAATGAGTTAAGAGTTAGAAAATGTTATATTTTGTTCATTCACCTCACTTGTGTGTTCAGAAAGGACTCACAGCATGGGGCATCATCATGACATTACTGGCTGTAAGGTAATGGGCCACTCACTGCTCTTCTTCATTGACGAACATTATGATAGCCAACGAGTTTTAGAACTACCTGGTCAAATACTCATACGCATTAGATATTCAAATAGGAAGGAGATGTAGCTACTACATGTTTTAAAGTTCACCTGAACACATAACAATACCAACAAGCAGGACTTACAGTCAATCGGTTTCTTGTAGATAAAGTAGTTCATTTGCTGGAACTTGCTGAAGAACTAACCTAACTGATGTGCTTGAGAGTGCAGGTATTTCTTGCATGATACCTGCTATGCAGATTCATTTCTGGTTTTTTTAATTTTTTTGAGACAGAGTCTCACTCTGTTGCCTGGGCTAGAGTGCCGTGGCGTCATCATAGCTCACAGCAACCTCCAACTCCTGGGCTCAAGCGATCCTCCTGCCTCAGCCTCTGAAGTAGCTGGGACTACAGGCATGTGCCACCATGCCCAGCTAATTTTTTTGCTATATATTTTTAGTTGTCCAATTAATTTCTTTCTATTTTTAGTAGCGACGGGGTCTCGCTCTTGCTCAGGCTGGTCTCGAACTCCTGACCTTGAGTGATCCACCCACTTCGGCCTCCCAGAGTGCTAGGATTACAGGCATGACAAATTCAGTTCTTATTCAGCTCCAGGGAAGATGCTGAAATTGCTGTGCATCCAATGATAGCTAAGGTGCAAATGGAAATTCAGAGACTATTTTTTGTCATCTTGAAAGTCAATTATGGTGCTCTATTGCCACATTTCCAGATCAAAGGTTTAAGGGCAAGTTAAAGTAGTAAGTTGATGTATAATATTAAAAATAAAAAACATAAGCGAGAGCAAAAAAATTACTACTTTTTCTGAAAATGTTTCAGAAATCATGTTCTTCAGTGCATGGAGATTCTGTTTATGAGGTTGCTTCAATGAAACTGCTTAATCACTACCAACCAAAGCTTTATGTCCAGAGGTTGCAGATGAAACAGAACTTGACTTTAATCCAGTTGCTACTAGATTGCAAGGGCAACATCACTGCCAGCAATAGCCTATTATGATTAGAACTGGCAAAAAGTATCTTTCTCTTTTGTTAACTTGAGTTGAAAGCAAAGGTCTATTTGACATTGTGAATATGTAGTATATTAACCCTAGGCGAAATCTGATAATCAATAGAGCTGAGAAATTATTACTCCTGTACTATAATGCCAACTTTAAGAAGTTATATTTGAGAAGTAATATTTTAAGTAATTTGATTGAAGTGATGATTCAATTTATATTCTGGAGAAAGTTTCAGATTCACCCTTGTCTCAAAAGTTCATTCTGTGATGGTGACCTTCAGCTTTAGTTTTGATCTCATCTAAATATTGAGTTCAAGCTTGTCCCTTCAGCATTGGGCCAATATATGTGTTTGTTACATTTCTATTAACTCTTGAGTAGATACAAAAGAATGCTTATAAAATATATATAGGTAATAAGTAATCTGAATATAGGTAACATCAATTACCCACCACTCAATTTAAGAAAAAGATTAACATTATCGTTAAGTCCCTTCCTTGCGTGCCCTCCCTCATCTTATCCTCTTTCCCCAGAGGTATCCACTCTTCCAAACTTTACATTCATCAGTTCCTTGCTTTTCTTTGTAGTCACATGACATATATATGCTTGCATCTCTGAACAATATATTTTTAGTTTTGTATGTTTTCAATTTCGTATAAACAGAATCATACTTTTATTTTTCTTTAATTAAATTTTTTAACATTATGTTTCTGAGATTTATCTATGTTGTAATGTTTATTTTTACTGCAGTATAGTATTTCATTGTATGAACATTCTGCAGTTTGTTTATTCATTCTACTCATTATATACATATGTTGTTTCATTTTTTTACTGTACTCTTACACATAGTGCTTCTATGAACATTTTTATTTCATGTGTACAAATGCAAAAAATGAAAGCATTTTCTGGTGTGTGTGTTGGGGAGGATGTTAAGGGGGAGCAATGGAGATAATGATGGAAGGTGAGGTTGAAAGTCAAGTTTTATTTTTTCTTCACATGGTTACCCAATTATCTCAACCATCTTTCCCCTGTTCCTATGAGTGTCACATCTATAATATAACAAATGCCATTTACAAATAAGCCCATGTCTAGTCTTTCTATTCTGTTCTATTGGTCTATTTATGTCTTGGGGCATCAATACAATAATGAGTCTTCCAATCCATTAACATGGTATATTTCTCCATTTATTTAGGTCTCCCCTAATGACTCTCAATGAAGCTTTGTAAGTTTCCTTATCAGAGGTACTGCACATTTTTCTCCTTGGCCCAGTGAAGATGTTAAAAACACTGCTCAGCCTCTCAGCTGCTTCTTCCAGATTAGCCAACATGCCTTTGGCAAAATGCCAGACTTACATTTTTAGATTTCTATTTTTTTGTAGATCTTGGCCCAATAATTCTATACTCTCTTTTTGGCTTTATGATACTTTAAAGAAAATGATTTTTATAGTTTGCCCGGATATTTTAATTTCCTTCAGCAAGAGAGTTGGCCTAAATTACCCAGTCTGCTACCAGTGGGAGGAAGCCCCCAGATTCTGCATACTTTTATCCTCCAGATTTTTTCTCTTCTTCTTTATCTCTTCTTCTTTTTCCTTCTTTTTCTTTTATCTCTTCTGCACAGAGCCGCACTTACTCTTTGCTTCTTTCTTCCTGTTTGCTTCAAATTTCTTTCAGCTTCCTGATGGCCTTTCTGCTTTCCCTCTCTTTGTATTTTAATTTGAATTAAAGTATGCTTCATGACCAAGACAAACAAGTAATCTTGGTGGAAGCCAAGAACATTGGCACATTCCTCAAAACAAAACAACAGCAATCTCATGGGGATTCAGCCCAGATAAGCACATTTATTTATCTGAGACATTGGCATGATCAGGAGAAGATTCACAGAGGAAAACAAAGAGACAGTGTGGACTGTGGAGAGAGTTTGGGCTTCAGATTAAGACAGACTTGCACTTTAGTCTCTCTCCATCACTCGAGCCATGGAGACATGGACAGACTTAAGAACAGTGATTAGTTAACATAAGTTGACCTCTTTCCCTTCTTTTCGTGGGTTAAGAGATCTATATTTTGTCCATCTAAGCTACACGGCTGCCCTGACGTTCTTTATATTACACAGTGGATAGAAGTGTTCATTTTTTTTTAAAAATAAAGTTTATTGTTAATCCTTTTCTTAAAGTCTCAACAAGTAAATATTATGGGTCATCAGATGTTTCAGGTCCTTCAAGTTATATTGAAGGCTGAATTGTTCAGTTTGCTGGATTGGCTGACAGGATTACATTATCTAATTAAGTAAATGTCTGCCCTTTGGTATTTCTTTGGCTGACACTAGGAAAAAGAGTTAGTGTTTTGTGGTACGAGACTTCCGGGAGAGACAATTGAAGATTAATAACAGGATTTAGGATAGGGAGGAGGAGAGGGTTTTGAGAGATTATCATTTCAG
Organism: Avahi laniger; assembly: GCA_963575035.1. Taxonomy (NCBI): domain Eukaryota; kingdom Metazoa; phylum Chordata; class Mammalia; order Primates; family Indriidae; genus Avahi; species Avahi laniger. The sequence continues at coordinate 13,189 of CAUYSK010097642.1, read as the reverse complement.
GAATTGAAAATGAATATAGCCTTTGCCAAAGAGGTATATCTCAATTTACACAAAAGATTAATTTATAAAATTTTGTATATGCATTAACTTTTGATAAGTATAATCACAGTGGAATTTCCCAAAGGGATCTTAATACATAAAGAAAACTGGTTGTGAATCCTTTTGTAAAATGAAGAACATTCTTTTTTTCTTGTTTTAAAATACCAAATTTTATTAAAACAAATGCTACATGGACTTCAAATGTTAACTATTAGAATATACTAGCAGTATAAACATACTATTCATTTACTAAGAAGAGGATTTTTCTAAAATAGAGCAGCATAAAAAGTAGCGTATTGTTACCTACTTCAATTCTAACAAATGTATTTTTCTAAAGAATATATTTTAAGCTTAAATTTAAGCAGATTGGGTATTTAGGTTTTCTTTTCTTTCTCCACTTAATATAGCACTTAGTTTTCAAAACTGAGAATTCCTACATTTTGCTTTGTTCACTTGTACAACCTGTACATGTAGTACCATGTATAAATAGCTATATAAGAAACAGAGATGTCATTATATTCTTACATAACATATTATATTTGTTCTAATAATCTACTTCTTTCTTCAACTTCTCTAAGATCACTGAGGAATTTGTACAATCTTAAGTAAAATGTAAGGACTTAAAGTATAATTTTGTAATTTTTGGAAGCTTAGTTCCAAATTCTAACTTTGCATCCAGTGTCTTCCTCACATGGTGTGTGCCAGTCCAGAAAACTAGCATCTTTTGTTCAGAGCCAAATTGACAGAGATGTGTTCAAATAAATTTCCATCCCTGTTTCGATTAACACTTAGCAGAAACATGAATTTATAAACTAATGGAAATAAGAAAGAGGGAATGGTGTGAGTAAAAGAATGGGATAGAAAGAATATTTTATATTTTATTAAGATGGTAGTACTAATGCTTCAGACTGAATGAATGAAAGCTTGCCCTGAAAATTGACGTTGGAAATTTGAAGCTCTCCAGGAAAGAAAACATAAGGTCTGGAATCCCACTGTGGTGAAATTAACAGATAAAATTACAGTCCATCCTGGTGTTTACAAAGAACAGAGATATTCATGATTAATGGAAACTCTCTTTCAGGAGGTCACTTTTTAAGTCTTCTGTTTCCTGGAAAGTAATATTTATCTTAGAGAAGTTTCATCTTCAAAACACCCTGTCTTGTGTTGTCGATCTGTTAAATGTAGGAGCTTTCATTACAAAGATCTATCAAGAGGAAAAGACAGAGATGATCAGGCAGCCAAGAATAATGTTCATTTACTTATTTTCCCTAGATCCCCAAACTAAATAAATAGGATGTATTGGAGAAGGAATGTTCTTGTTTTTGACATAAACTGAACTTAGTGGTAGATGATGGTTTCTTTTTGGAGACCCTTCAAGGCCAATTCCATCCAGATTTGTAACATTTGGTTGTATTGTTTACTGTCAAATAGTACCACATAATTTTATAAGCATTGTAAACTCACTTTTGGTATGGCCTAACACACACATTTCTTTGAAGACAGCATGAAATTCCATGGAGGAAGGTGTTTCAACTTATAATAGTCAGGACATACAAGAAGAATGCAATTCCTGCTTTTGCGATTAGTAAATCTAACCTCTGAAGTAATAACCTTCCCAGAAGTAATTGCTCCTCTTGGATTTAGTTGAAAATGGGAGGTGTTTAGGCCTCTGTGGTGGTGTCTTTTACTCTCTCAGTGACTGGAGAGCACTACTGGGATATAGCAGGTAAAGGCCAGTGATGTTGAGTTTGCTGTAAAACCTCAGGCTTTCCCACAAACAAGGAATTGTTCTGCCTAAAGTACAAACAACATTCCTCTTGAGAAAACTGCAGAAAAAGTACAATAAGAGCTATAGAAACACTGGGTACACATATTGCCTCAGGTATCAATTCTGTGTTATAAACCACCTCAAAACTTAGTGGATTAAAACAACAATGCTTTATTATTTCTCATGATTCTGTGGGTTGACTGGGCTCAGCTGGGCTGCTCTTCTGCTCCGTGATGTGATACAGCTGAGGACTCTTGTGCAGTTAGTTGCATTCAGCTGGGCGCTCAACTAGAGTTGGAATATTCGGCATCTTGAAAATTCAGCAGAGTCTCTCTGTATGTGTCTTTTTATGCTGTAGTCTAACCTGAGCTTCTTTGTAGCATGGTGACTGGCTTCTTAGAGGGAGTTTCCAAAAGTGCAAAAATGGAAGCTGATGGCTTCTTACAGGCTGAGCTTAGAAGCCACGCATCACCTTTGCCTCGTTCTATTGGACAAAGCAACTCACGGGGCCAGCCCAGATTCAAAGGGAGGGCAAACAGATGAGAGGAGCAGCAGTCTCATTGCAACAGGTGTGTGGATGGGAGGCTTGGGTGCAGCATCTTTAGAAGTGATCCTTACACATATGACCACATCTAATTCTCTGTGAGGCAGGAATTATTATTAATTCCATTTTTTAGAAGATGGAACTGAGGCTTTGAGGGGATAAGTGACATGCCCAAAACAATTTCTTTGCTTGGTAACTGGTGGGGCTCAAAGCCAGGTTGCCTGATCCCAAATCCTTTTGCCCTCTTCTTTATTTTTTATTTTCTTAACTTCAAAGTTATTTCAGGATAGGCAAAATAAATGAGGCTGGTGAATTTGGTGAGTGCTCCCTTTTCAGTGGCTGTTGAATATCTTCTGGACTTTCTTTCTAAGATGTCATGCAAATTGCCATGTCCCCTGTACTGTGGTGTTCCATGTCCCACTTCCTTGGGCCATACTCCAGGCTTTGAACACTCTCCCCAGTCCCCATCCCTGATCACATTAGCATGCTCTCTTCTCTGACCTGCTGTCAGCTAATACAGAACCAGAGAGCAGCTAATAATCTGATTCAAATTGTCACCTAAGTATAGTGGCTGCCTGAAGTTTCTGCCTGCCCAGCATCCATTTTCCTTTTGGTAACAGAATCCCAATTTTCCCTGGGGAATCAATTTCTTTCTTCCTTTCGTTTCGTGTGTTTCAGGAGTGGACAGGTGACGGAGGGCTGGCTAATCCGAGGTTTGCGTTTCTCTTGTGATGGTCCTTGATCCACCGATAAGCACATGCCCCCAGCTAGGTGAATAAAGAGGCACTAAAGTTCAATTCAGTGCAGGACTTTGTAAAGGAATACAGAGAAAAAGCATTGTCTTTTCTACTGGGGTGTCTGGGAGAATGAGAGGTAAGCCTGGAGCTTCTAGGAGCCATCCTGCCCCCACGGGCAGGAATCTGCAGGAGAACGGAGGCCCTGGAGGAAGACGAAGGGGAAAGTGGTGTGAAGGTGATGCTGGTCCTGATGGCATCATAGGAGGCTCTGGAAAGGGCCAAAGCCAAACCTGTGCCTGGACTTTTTAGGATGTTAGCAAATAAATTCTTTTTTGGCTTCAACTGGTTCTACTGAGTTTCCCATCAAATATAACCAAAAGAATCCTGATTGGTAGACTATTAATTATCTTAAAAACAAAAATAAGCCACACACACAATAAATATGCCTATGGAAAGGAAACAATTTAGGAATTCCACTGTGTTCAAACTATGGAGATCCTAAGAAAGCATAAGGATGAAACTCCAGGTAAGCACAAGGTGTTGGTGTGAGATTGGGAATTCTATTCACAAGAAACAAAATAGCATCAAGAACAACTAGATTGTATCCCTTAGCCAGCTGAAATTGTAGTTATACATTTTGTTTCTGAATGCATGATTTTAGTTCGTTTTCCCATACATAGTGATTGCTACAACAGCCCCTAAATCCTGGTCCACTGCACGGAGAGTCTGTTCCTGAGGCGATGGCAAAGGTGTGGTCTCATGTGCTAACTCTGATCATTGCTAGTGCCACCTGGGGCATGGATGGAGACTGGCTGTGGGAAAGGGTGAAGGGTTAGTAGCGTCTGCTATGGTGGGGGTCATGCACGGAAGCGAGTCTGGTTTCTACTACATGGTGGTGAGCTCTGATTGCGAAGGGACAGGGGGAGAGCTGCTTTTTTATTTTTCTTTCTTATTAGTCCTGCGCCCTATCAATTTTGGAGGCTCCCTCGTTAGATAATATTAGTTGATTTCTTTGCTTTGTTACCTAAGCCTCAGGTCTCAATGTTCACTTAGATCATTCTGCATCTGATGTCCGGAGGTAAAACTCATCCAACCAAAAAATTTTTCTGCCGTTTTATTTTGTGAGTTTGTGTTGGGTAGAAGCTGAGTCCCACCTAACCCACTGAGGCCTGGCGTACTCTTGCCGATCCCTTTTCCTGTCCTCTGTGACCTTCAGGGAAGGCAGGGTCACAGCATATGTTAGCTCCCATGCCACTCTGAAGTGGGGGAACATGCTGGTGGCACTTTTCAGAATCCCGTCATGGCGGGCAGAGTGAGCCCCTGCCCCCAAGATGTCTACATTCCCAATCCCTGACAGCGGTGAAGATGTTACGCCGTATGGCCAAGGGGATGAGGTTGCAGATGGAATTAGGATAGCTAGTCAGCTGCCCTCAACACAGGGAGACTCTCCGGACGCTGTAAGCATAGTGATCACAGGGTCCTTAAAACTGGAAGGGAAGCGGAAGAGGAGGTTGCAGTGACGTGGGTGAGAAGGACGTGGGTCGCCATCGCTGGCTGTGAAGACGGAGACCGGGCCCACGAGTCAAGGAGCCGGCAAAGGCAAGGCAGGGACCGTCCTGTCCTCCAGAGCCTGGGCAGATGAACACAGTCCTGCCAACTCTCTCATTTTAGCCAGAGAGGCCTCACCTGCAGAATCTTAACTAGGCTTCCAGCCCTCAGAGTTGTAAGATAATAAATTGGTGTTATTTTAACACGCTAAGTTTGTGACAATTTGTTACGGCAGCAATAGGACATGAACACACGTTTCCCTGCCGTGGGAGTAAGCTCTATTACATGCAAGTCGAGTCAGAGAACCACAGAGTTGAATGGGATTTTAAAAGGCTTCAGCCCCATCTTGATTCCCGGTACATGCATCTGTCTCCTCTGCTATGTGTTTCCAGGCTGTGGGAACACGTCGACTGCGGCAGCTGCCAACGTCCAGAGGTGGCTCGTCCCGTTGATCGGTCAGAGGAGGCAAGGAGCCTCCCTGTAGCATGACTTCTTTAGTTCCGGTTTTGTTTTCCAGAGCTGTACAGAAAGTTTCCAAATATCTTGTTCTGAAAAGATAGCCTTTTAGGTACTTGAAGATTTAACCATGATCACTTGAGCATGAATATCCTCACGCTCTCCTAGAGGGTTCCGCAGCACACGCGCTCATGGCTGACACTGCACTGCTCGCTGCGGATGTGGCTGGGTCAGCAGAGAGCCTGTAGAGACCTACTGGTCTCCACCTTCTGGAATCCCACCCGTGTGCTGCGTTCACTTTGTCAGGAGCATCCGCCACGGTGCCTGATGCTGTGCTTCAATAGCTCTCTCTCCCCCCACGATGTCAACTCCCCTTCCCATCTCCCAGGCTCTGAGGGCTCAGCCTTGCACCTAATAGATGCCTAATATCAATGCTTATTCTTGAAACATGCTATGGCTTTCATGTCCTTCATCTTCCTGGTCTAGTTCCTCATATGACCTCGCCTGGGGGTGAAGTGGGAGAGGAGATGAAACTGATTCTGCAACACAGAGGAAAGAGCATGCGTTGTGTAGTCAGAGACGTGGGTTCGAATCCTGGCTTTACTTTCTACTGGCTCTGGTCTGTGGGCAAGTTTCTTAGGGTCACATGAACCTCAGTTTCTTCATCTGGAAAATGGTGAATGGTGAAGAATAATTCTTATTTATAGGGTTGTGGGAAGGATTAAATGAGGTTGCCTATATAATATACAAAACACAGTTCTTGGCACAATTTAGTATTCTTTTCTTCTGCTTCTCCCACCGCCTCCCACTTTGTTCCTCCTTTATCTTATACAATTAGAGAACAATAGAAACTTGAGCTGCGAGCTCAATTTCAGAGGGTTCAGGATGCTCAGGGCTGGAGCAATAGCAGACTTCCAGGAGCTGCCAGGGGTTGGACCCAACCTTAAAGGCTGGACGGGAGTAGGTTGAATAACAGGGATAGCTAGGAAAGTTTTGTTCTCTGACTTTGAAAGTGATATTCATTTTTAAGCCTCCTGATGATGAAGCAAAGCTGCTAGTCTTCTGTGGAGGAAGGGACGTTTTGTTTACAACTCATTAGTTTTGAAATCTAGTTTAAAGGAGATGGGACATGGCTTGACTGCCATGACGAGACCAAAGTGGGACAAAAAGGCTAATGATTAATTTGCCTCGTGTCTGACCAGGGATTTCATCGAATCTGTGCAAGCCGGCAGAGTTCATTTTAACATTTCCTTAGGGAAATTAAAAATAATTAACTTAGCAGGTTTGGTTTGGGTGATTAAGACCAGGCCACCCATGGTACCACGTCACCAGGACGGTGGGAAATCAGACCAGGGAATACTCAGAATGCCCAGGAAAAGTGGGTTCTGGGAAACTTCTAGCCTCTCTGTGGCTATCAAAGTGTAGTTTCTAAGTTCTCTCAGAATTCATGCATTTTATATGGCTTGGCAAGCAATTATTTTATTTTTTTATGTGAAATTGTAATCTGGGACATTATTTCGGAAGGCAGGCCAGTAGCTATTCTTTGTTCTACTCGGCCTCCGCTGGTTTTATTTTTAACCCTCTCTTGATTATTTCTAAACCCCTTAATCAGGAAATCTCATTTTCTTTTATTAAGAGGGATTTATTCACAAGGCTAGCCCAGACCTACACGGCATCCTTCAATATGTATTACTGAATGCCGAGATGGTCTTACAGGCATTAGCAGATGCTTTCTGATACAAGATACACAAAACATATGGAAAATGGAGAAACTCATGCCTGAGTCCATATGTGATACATCAACGCAGTTTTATAAATGCTAAAGAAATTCTTTTGAAAATAACAGTGACAGCAACAACACAGGACTGACAACAATGACCTCTTAATAGGCGCCAGGTGCTATGCTTGGTGCTAAAGATCAAACAATGAACAAGCTAGGCAAGGTCCCTCTTTTTATGAAATTATGTCCCAGTGTGGGAGACCATTCCCTCCAGTACCATCAGAAAATAGATAAATAAATAATTATAAATTATATAAATATTATGATGAAGGTGAAAAAAGAAGAGTCCAAGATTAATGGGCTGTGATGGGGGCTGCCTACTTTTAATAGGGTCTCCAACAAAGGCTTCACTGAACGTTAACATTTAGGCTAAAACCTACGGAGGAGAAGGAGTTTCTATTTTACAGCGTGGATAGAGGTAAATTCAGAGCAGAGAAAATAGCACGTCTAAAGGCCCTGAGGCAGGAAAGGACTTGGCATATTCAGCAAGCTGAGTGAAGGCTGAAGAGGTTGGAGCACATGGAGGGAGGAGGGAAAATTAGGCCGGAGAGATTTCATCAGGTCAATTCCATTTGCACTGACTCTACCCCTAAAAGCAAATGCCACTCGCCTTTCCTCCTCACCCATCTGTCGCTTCCAAATTCTCCCAACCTTTGCCAAGCAGAGGGAATGAAAGAATCAGCCTATGCAAGCACCATCCGTCTGCCTGGCTTTTGTCTCTGCCAGCCAGGGTTGAGGCTGCGGAACTTTTATCTCTAAACTAGTTTCATCTCAAAACCTCACACCAATCTTGACGTCTGGTAGTGGGGTTTTAAGGAGGAATTACTTGGGACTTTGGGACTCAGTGTCGTGCTGTATCCATTGATGGTCTAGCTCTGGTTTTGTGCCAGTTCTGATAAACAGCTTCTGCCTTCTCTTGAAGATCTGGTCCTGAATAATGCGTCAACTCAATCATTCATTTAATTCATTTATTCAGTTTGTTGGAGAGGCCTACTCCAGGCAAGGCACTGTCTCCGCCCTGGAGACGTGAAGGGAAATGCGACGGCGCCCTCCTCTGGATGCCCCCAGGGTGGCGGGGGAGGCAGGCGGCCTGGCACCTGCGGGGACAGGGAGGTCAGAGCTTCAGCGGTGGCTTCCCAGGAGAGAGGCAAAGAGATAAACTTAGCCAGGCACAGGGGGCAGGGCCAGAGGAGTAGGGCGGAGAGTGGGGAAGAAGCTTCTAGGCAGAAAGACTGCAGGACCCGAGGAGGCCGGAAGCAGCCAGGTGTGACTGCGGGACTCTGAGCGCGATGCGATCCTTGCCACGTCTCTGTCACTCCGGGATTTGGACTGGGATTTGCTCATCCCAGGCGTCTGCAGCGCACCTGAGCTCGGGTCCTCTCACCTGTGCCCACGTCCCTGTGCAGAGCTGCTGGGCTTCTCAGCCTGCGCTTGGCCGTGGCGACCTTACGCGACTTGGACAGAACCCTTACCTGCTGCGGTCTCCTCCGGTGCTGACTCCACTTCCTGCCTGCACTTGTGGGGAGACTTTCTGACTCCTGGGATGTCCTTTCCTCGCCTGCCGCTTATCAGGTCACAGGAGGTGGAGGCAGAGGACCTGGGCCCCGCCTGCGCCCGGGGCTTCGCGGCGGGGAGATGGCAGCTGCGGATGCGCTTGCCCTGCCCTCCTCCGCTCTGTCCTTGCGCAGGGTCGGCGTCCTGCGAGAGTGACCAGGTCAGGGGGCAAGAGAGGCGACGCGGGCAGTTGGACAGTGCCGGAGACCTCCTCTGCCTTTAGGCACAAGGGAGGGTTACTGTCGGAAGCGAAGGAAGAAACGGGGTCTGAGAGGCCAGGGCGAAAACGAACGGTCCTGCTCAGTCGCCTGTGCCGCCCACAGGACACACGAGCAAGACGACCCTGGACGGCGCAGACAGGCAGTGGGGACAGAAAGCCCAGGACACTCGGCCGCCACCAACTTGCACTTTTTTCCTCCCACAAAGGTCCAGGCAAGAGATCCCGGAGACAAAGCTCCGGGACAGTCACTCCGAAGGCAAATCACCAGGAGGGACCAGGACCTTCCGAGCACAATGGCCTTCCAGGCGGATTTGCGCCACAGTAGAGGTTGCCTTTGCCATTGATTGACTTACTCACTAACCCGTCCACTCGTCGGCCCATTTAACCAAGGTTTACTGATTAGCTTTTGTGCCCGGCATTATACGGGGTTTTGGGAACACAAATGTTAACACTAGAGCACGTGTCTTGACCTCACAGAGCCACACACCGAACTGTGCGTGCCCGCCTGCTCAGAGGAACAGATGTTTCAAAAAACCCGGAGCATAAGCTGTGATCAATAGCACAAACGAGCTGTCCAGTGTTCATTAGGTGCACATAGCTTGGGCAACGGACCTGCCCAGGGATCGGCGAAAGCTTCCTGGAGCAGATCATTTTTAGGCTGAGACCAGATAGCGGAGCACAGGGTGGGGAGGGCGGGCGGGGAGGGGGCTGCAAACAGCAGCAGCAGTGTGTGCAAAGGGCTGGAAGTGAGGACATGTGGCTCTTCAAGGAGAAATCAGCCCAGCAGTGCGGTTTATAATGAGGAACGTGACAGTCAGCAGGTAGAATAAGCAAGGAGAGAGCTGGGAGAGAGCCTTAGCTCGGTGCAGGGAACACGCTGGTGACCCATCAGAGCCCCTCAGACCACCAGGGGTTTTACCCTCAGCCGTGGCCAGCTCCATGTGGCCGGGGGTCGCTGTGGGCTGCGGGAATCCCACCTTGAGTGCTCAGCTCGTGTCCTTCCTCATTCTGCCCCAGGCCCTGCCTCAGCTGCCCTGAGCTTGCTGAGCCCAGAGCAAGTGAGTTAGGGGCCCTGGGGCCAAACTTTAGCTATCGGGGACCAGAACAGGTGGACGATGCTCTGCAGTCTTTCAGGTGGTCCATTCCAGGAGGCATTCTGCACCCTTCCCAAAAATCTCGGTGGAACTGAGCTCCACCTGTGTACGGCAGTGACCTTGGTGATGAGCCTTTGCTTTGGTTTTCCCTCCTTTAGGTCACTCCCAGTCCCTGACTCCTGCTTCCTGGATCACACTCCCGATAAGCCACCTGTACCAAGTCCCCCACTCAGGCTGTGCCTAGGGTGAGCCTGGATTTAGACAGTTGGCTGCCTAAAGTCAAGTGGAACGTTCCTTAACTTTTAACCGGATCCTTCTTCTATCAAGTGCTGTGTTATCTTAATCGTGTTCCTCACGTACTTGTGATGCCACCTCCTCCAACGAATGCTCTGCGGATCACTCTGTGTTTGCAGGTGGCTGAAGCTAAAGCTCAGCCCACCTCAAGTTCAGACAAGGAAGAAAGCTCGGGATTTCTGATTTCAAATTAAATGCCCCCTGGGCTGCTCTATCTTGGGGGATGCATACTTCTTCTCAAGGGAGTGACTAATTCCGTGTACCATTACCTGAAGATTTTTTTGTTTTGTTTTTTAAGAGATGAGGGACTTGCTATGTTGCCCAGGTTGGACTCGAACTCCTGGGCTCAGATGATCCTCCTGCATCAGCCTTCCAAGTAGCTGGGACTACAGACACGTACCACTGCCCCTGGTCCTATTCTCTGAGTTTTATTCCACATGTTTTTTTCAGAAATTATCCTCTCAAAGGAGTAGTCCACTTAAATGTGAAGCATTTGATAATGCTGTTTGGTCCTCATTCATGATGTTTAGAGTTATCTATGTGTGTGCATGCACATACATACACACACATACACACACACACCAGTATATTTTAGGGAACTCTGAACAAGGGAATTCAGAAATCATCTCATTTCAGAGATGCTGGCTTCCGTCGCAAAGTCCAAGCCCTAAGACACAAAGTCGTTGACTGTCATTGCAGAATGAGGTTCAGCAATGGGCCGACACGTCCAACGCACCCTGCCCAGTTTAGATTGTGCTCTAGGTTTCAGAAGGAGCCTTTTGGTTTATATTTTGCAGGAGAAATGCAGCAGTTTCCTTGATGTCGAAAATATGCTAAACTCGTTCCTGGGCTGTCTGCAGTTTGAGTGGATCTGAGTGGCCCAGCTTCTTGCAAATTCTTATCAGCAGGACAGCAAGGAGATACTCAGGGTCTTCCCTCTCCTCTCTCAATTCTGCCTTAAATGCCTGACTTATACTGAAAGAAAAGAGAATCTACTGGCCTAACTGGGATATCAGAGAGAAGAATGAAATAGAATTTTTGGCTCTCAAGGCCGTTTCGGTTTGTAATTTTGTGAAATTAGAGACAGATGGGTGATGTCTGCATGTTGTGTGGGAAATTCTGTCCTACATTCTAGCCGATGTCGGGAGTTTTGGAAGAGGACAGAGAGGAGAAAGAGAAAGCGATTTGGACAAGGCGGAATATATGCTAATTCTGTGGCAAAGATAGCATCAAATCTGCAAACGTTAATTCTAGGCAAGTCTTATTCTTAGCCTGCTTTCTTTTCCTTTTTTAGTTTCCACAGTATTAAGTGCATTTGAACTGGTTGCTGATGGAAGGGGATTCAGAAGTCATTTGGTTTGTCTTTTACTGCAAAATACTTCCCAGGGCAGCAGGAAGCACCACTGGTGGTCCAGTACCCACCGGTATTTAGGGCAGATCAGAAGTAATTTCGAGCTGATCAAAGTTACTCCAAAGACCCAAGTGGCGGAGTTGCAGGTTGCATTGTTGGCTGGGAAGGGGCTAATGTGGAAAGAGTTGGGGTTTGGAGAAGAATAGGGGTTCCATAACCCAGTGTATCTCTCTCCAAATTATCCTGTCCCTCAAGGGTATCCTGAGACTTCTGTGATCGTGTGCCCTGGGTGGAAGTTAAAGGGATCGGCTTGGTCTCCATGTCAGAGTGGAAAAAGCAGACGGCAGCGGGGAGTTGCAGGGTGCTGCAAGGCACCGAGGAAGCTCAGGGAGCTTGGATTCAGAGGCAGGCACGAGAACGGACCCAGGTACTAAACGCTGAGGATTCAGGAGCCTCGGACCGCTGGGGTCGGGGCTGGAATGGCCCTGGCGTGGTCCCCACCACGTATAAGGCAGTTAGATTTCTGATTAGAAAGCAAGAAAGAGAGGTACAAACAAATCAGGGTTTGAGGAGTCGCTGCAAGTGTTGCCCGATAGAAAGGAAAGAGAAGCCTTAGCCAGGAAGGACAGAGGTCAGTGGAAAGTCGGATTCCAGAAGGATGAGTTAATTTCCCTGGGAAGGAATTAGCATGGAAAGGAAGCGAAAAGTAGTTGCATGCTCCAACTTCCTTTATTCTCCCAGCCTCACTCCTTATTTGTGAAATAGGAATACGAATTCTTCCTGTGTCTCGTAACAGGCATGAAAATCAAATGGGATCATACATAGGACAGTGTTCTGTAAACTACAAGAAAGATGGTTATTAGGAGGTCTGGTGGGCCAATGAGAGGAGTGGGAAGGGCACACACCTTCTTGGCTGGAAGGACCCCACGGTGGATCCTACAGGGTGCTTATGACTGCTCTGTAGGACGAACACAGAAAGCCTTCTAATACGTACAATTTTTGCATATTCATATTCATTTTTCTTCATAAATATCCTATTATAAAGTTTTGAAAACATGACTTTTGAAGGACGTGGACTACTTTCAGAATATGGTAGCAATGGTTGGCCCTTTTTCCAGGAAAATACCCGGGCCAGGTATTCCCTGCTTCAGCGACACACTCAGGGTTATGGTGCTCAGAGCAGGCCACGCTGGGCGGTGGCCTTCTTTGTAGAATCGCATCCAGTGCATCTCTGTCTGGTTCCCTGAGTGTGATCTACCACGAGCGGGCCAAGGGGCCAGTCGAGGGCAGGCGGGGTGTGATTGGATCCAGCACGTCGCCCTTACAGGAGGAAAGTAAGATGGAAGACAAGAGAATTGCCAGTAATTGTCGTGAAACCCCTGCGTCCCTCCTGGGCTCCTCGCGGAAGGCCTGACCACCAGGTGGGAACCACTGTCATACGTCACACGGCCTTGATTAATTGCGAGCTCTTGAGGAAGGACGACTGATACGTGGAAGGAGGGCTTCTTTAAGGGGCTGAATGGAAATAATAGTGACATGTTGCTCTTTCATGGCATCTTCTTTGAAATATTTCTCCACTCCCTTTATTTGAAGGATTCTCAGCACAAAGCCGTAACAATGAAGGGTCGGTTTTCTATAATTCAAGTGCAAAAGGGATCTTAATGATACCCGAGGAGCCATGGAAGTGACGTGTCGTGCCCGCCCTTCCCAGCTCCTGCTTCTTCCTGCAGAATGATGGGCTTTGTTGAAATCAGTCATTAGAAATCAAAAAAACTTTCAAATACATCATAGCTCCCAACTTTAA
>CAUYSK010097641.1:0-15924 GCA_963575035.1 Avahi laniger | reverse complement strand
GCAATTGTCAAAAAGAATCCATTTTTCATCACACGTAACAATATGGTACAGAAATGGTTTGCCTTTATGTCGCGACAGCAAAGAGAGGCAAGCTTGGAGATTTTCGAGACAATTTCTCTTCTGATGCTTGTTTAATTCATGCAATACTCCCTCTGCATCCTAACCAACCCAGGCTCTTCCATGTGTGGCCTGCATGTCCTGCCTCTTGCTCTAGGGACCTGTGAGTAACAAACTTTCTCCTTTGTGACAGTCACTTTTGTGTCTCACCATACCTGATGTGGGATGCCCCTTAAAAACTCCTAGAGACCCAGTCTACAACCTCCCCCCAACCCTGCAACAGTCTTCAGATAATTTTTGCAAGCACCTGATTCTCTGTATTAATTCTCTCTTTGCCTAAAAACCACTAGAGGGCTTCTGTTTCCTGCAGTTAACTCTGATGGGAGCGTAGCCTACTCCAGACTGCACAGCTGCCCATGAACAAAGACGCACACTGTCCGCCTTGAGCACCCCAGCCCTCAACCAGGAAGTTCCATTCTATTTACACTGGCATTTGTGTCATAATCTACAGTCCCAAAGGTTCACCTCTGTCTGAAAACACTGCCCCAACCACAGAATGTTGGCCATCACGTGACCTTGATCAGCTTCCAGGGAAAGCCGTTGCCTGAGCAAGTGTTTTAAAATTCCTTGAGGTCTGGGTCATTTCCCTGTAGGGACCTGGGTTCCGGGTTAGGTTTCAGTCCCTGGAGAACAGGAATCCAAGGCTCCAGTGAAGCTGAACTGAGCAAGGGACAGCAGGGAACCTGAGGAAACTTCCTTTGCCTCTGCCTATTCGGAGTGGTGCGCTGGCTCTCCTTGAGGGCTAGGGGAAAGTTTTGGGTCAGGGCCCATCAGATGTTTCTACCTGTATGTTTCTTGTGAATTCTTTCTCATTTTTGGCCCTTTGGGGCAACTTTCCACACTATAGGTGGCTGCTATAGCATGTTCTGGTCATTGTCAGGCAGTAAAAAGATTTGAGTCCAATCTAAGCCACTCAGATCTTTCTTTTTTTCTTTTTCTTTTTTTTCACCTCACACCCCATTCAAAGCAGTGACCCTTGCCCCAACCCAGGCAGGACAGCCCAGGAATGGGACGTGATGTGTCTTTCAGCTCTTCTCTTTCCCCTCCTCCATAAGCCTGTATCTGGCTCTGCTGGAGGTGGGGGAGGGGAGGTGTGAAGACAAGGTGGTCTCACCTGATTCTTGTTGGTCTATCTGGCCACGGGTTCCTGCTATGTGGCCAATGTCCAAAGGTTGGCCCTTATGCTGCTTTGCTTGGGCTCTCATAACAAAATACTTCAAGCTAAGTGGCTTACATCAACAGAAATTTATTCTCTCACGATTCTGGAAGATGGAGGTCCGAAATCAAGGTGTTGGCAGGGCCGTTCTCCCTCTGAAACCTCCAGGGAGGGTCCTGTCTCGCCTCCTCCAGCTTCATTCAGATAGCCTCAAGCTTTGCTTGGCTTGTGGCACTGTGCTGCCAACCTCTGACTCTGTGTTCGCATGGTGCTGTCTTCTCTGTGTCTGTGTCCCAGTGTGCCTGTTCTTATAAGAACCCCAGTCATATTGGATTAAGGGCCCACCCTCTTCCACTAGATCCTCATCTTAACTAATGACATCGGCCCCACCCCCTTTCCCAAATAAGGCCACATTCACAGGTACTGGGGGTTAGGAATTCAGCAATTTTGGGGGGACACAGTTCAACCCATAACAGCCCTCTTTCTCCTCTCCCTCTCCCAGGAGGTACTTTTTTGGTTCTTCAGAGATACCCACTGCCCCCCCCAACCCCTGCCACCGCCTGCAGCCCACCAGGGTGGGAGCCACACTCTCTCTCTGGCCTCTCAAACTGCTTCTCACCTCTTCCTCTGCCACTCCAGGGACTCACCTTGGAGGTGTTCTTGCCTGGCAGGTGGCCCTCTTGGGCAGGGTTATTTCTGGGATGGCCCTAGCCTGGCTTCTTCCTTGGCATCCTCTCTGTCTGGCCAGCCCCTGGCAGTGCAGGTGGTCCCCTTGCTGCCTCCCCGCTCCTCCTTGGCTCTAGGAAAGGGGGTGCCTCTAGCAGGTGGCCTCCCACGTTTAGGAGGCCAAGCTGTCAGGCAGCATTTCCACTGTGCTGTGTTCTGGCCTCTCCAGAAGCTCAGGGGCCATTCAGCGCCAAGTCAGACACCAGACCGGCCACAGGTGCCCCCTCCCCTCCCTCAGGGCTTCTCCTCCTGCTCCTTCCCCTCATTTAGGGTGAGGAGCTCTTCCTTTTCCTTTCCCCTAAGAAAAGGAGGGGAAACACCCTAACGTGCTCCACATCCGTGCATGCGCTTTAAGGGAAATTCTCTGAATTTCTCATCTTCCCTTGCATAGGCTGGAGATGGGCAGTGAGCCAGGGTTACAGGATTTTGCAGATTTGGGCAGTCCTGTGGGGATGTGTCCAACATTTGCTGTTAGAACATGTGAGAACCCTTTGTCTTCAGTTGGAGGGACTCAGGAATTGTCAACAGACGAGTCCCATTCAGCATCCTGGTTGACGGATAACCCACCTTGTTTACAGTAAGCCCTCAGGAAATGGCAGTCTCGAAAGTCCAGGTTCCAAAAACTGCCATCCCAATGCTCCATCATTTTCTTTTGTTCATGCTACTAGCAGACAATTGCAGCCACAAGGGCTGCAGGAAATGCCATGCCCGCCAGTGCATGCTCCATGAAAGACGAGCTACCAAGTCTTTGTTTTTTGCAGGGCATTGCACTATTGCTTCCCAGGCCCCTGAACTTGGATAGGTAGAAGTTCGTACATGTGCTGGGACATGGGCCAACCAAAACCCCCTCTCATTCCATTTCATCCTCCAAGAAAGTGTCTTTGACTACTTTATCCAAAAAAGAACCCCCCCTCCAGACAGTCTCCCTTTGGCCCTCCTAACTGTTCTTTAAGAATAGTTATTACTACCTGAAATGTATTAAATTAGTTTGTCTCTTCACTGAAATATAAATTTCATGAGAGTGTAAACTAAAAATAAAACTCTAAGCCCCCTACTGATTGAACGAACAAACCCCCTTTTAGCCAAGGGGACCCCAGGAAAACCTTAAAACTGAGTTCCTGGCAATGAAGAAAAGGAAGATCAGACAAGCCTCATCATACCCCCTCCCTTTTGTGGTTTAGACACACTGACCAGCATTAATGTTAAATTAGAGATCATAAGGCTGACAAAACAGCCTCTTTGTGACAACAAGATACTAAATTACAAACAGGACTTAAGGCCATGCAAGACAAAGTTTAAGTCACAGCAGCAGGCCATTGATTTGCTTAACAGATCACTCTGAGGCTATTGTGGCTTGCTCTGCAATTAGCAGACTTCTTTATCTTAAGTTAAAACATTCCTTTCTACTGATTTCAAGCCATTAAGCAAAGCTTTATTTCTTTAACCAATTACAAATCAAAAAATCTCTGTATCTACCTATAACCTATAAGCTCCCCCACTTTGAGATGTCCCACCTTTTTGGGCCAAATCAACATACACCTTCCAGGTATTGATTTATGATTTTACCTTCAATACCTGTCTCTGTGAATGTATAAAACCAAACTGTAACCCAGCCGCATTGGGTACACTTTCTCAGAAATTCTTGAGATTGTGTAGCCCTGGGGCCATGGTCACTCATATTGGTTGAGAATAAATATCTTTAACTTATTTTATGGAGTTTGATTTTTTTCTGTTAATAAGAGCTAAGCCCTGTTTACGTGTTTCCTGCTGCATCCAGGGTTTAAAGCAGAGTCTGGCACAGGGTCGGTGTAGTAGGTTGAATGGTGCCCCTCCTCCAAACATAAGGCCATCAAAACTTGTGCGTCTGACCTCATTTGGAAAAGGGTCTTTGAAGAGATAGTTAAGGATCACCATGGATTAAGATGGGCCCTAAATCCAGTGACAAGTGTTCTTACAAGAGAAGAGAAGGGAAGGAGACATAGAGAAGGCTGTGTGAAGGCCGGGGCGGTTTGGAGTGACGTGGCACAAGCCGAGGAGTGCCTGTGAGACAGAACAGGGGCTGGACTCAGGACCCTCGCTCCTGACTCATGGAAGTCAACATACCCAACTCAACTAGTTACAGAGGGCTAAAACAAATAGCTTCCTAACTGCCAGAATTCGGCCCATACCTACATAAGGAAAGGGCTAAACCATCTGTATTGTAAGTGACGTTTTTCAGGACCACTGAAGTCAGACACTGATGCAAGCTGATAAGACACCTGGTTGCAAAGAAAGCAGACCTATCCTGATCTGGCATAGACCCCAATACTGACCTTAGTCTGACTT
Source organism: Avahi laniger (assembly GCA_963575035.1). NCBI lineage: Eukaryota > Metazoa > Chordata > Mammalia > Primates > Indriidae > Avahi > Avahi laniger. The sequence goes on along the minus strand of CAUYSK010097641.1, from coordinate 11,600 downwards.
TTTCTTCATTATAATCTCATTTTAATGCTAAAAATCATGCCCCAAGGGTGGAGATTTAACACACTAATGAGACATACTATGCATGAAAAAGCACGTAATAGAACTGTGCAGATGCAAAGAAATCTCCACCTCTACATGCTTACATGTCACCCTTTTCCCGCATAAGCCTCTTTAAAACTCTTCCCGAACTCCCCTCAAGGAGCCAACTGAGGACTCTTTCCCTTGTGCTCGAGCACAAGCCCCAGTAAAGATTTACCTGTGACTCCCATTCAGTCTCTTGTTAATTTCTCTTGCATAGGGAGCCCAGGGGCCCACAACAGTAACACCTGGAGCCACCAGAAGCCAGAAGAGGCAAGGAAGGATTCTCCCCTAGATCCTTCGGAGGGAGCACAGCCTTGTCAACACACTGATTTTGGACTTCTGGGTTCCAGAACTGTATGAGAATAAATGTCTGTTATTTTAAGCCACCAAGTTTATGGTAATTTGTTATGGCATCCTGCAACAAATGAAAACACTAGACATTTAGTAAGTGTTTGCTGAATGAATGAGTGAGGTATTTCTGCATCATCTCCTGCAGCAATATTCAGCTCCTTTCTATGGGACCCTGGAGAGGACATTGCATCAAGAGGTCACCTCTAGAGGAGGGAGCTCTGAAGTTGGTGTCAGGACCATTGAGTTTAAGTCCCAGCTCTGCTGTCAAATGTCAGTTCCTGCTCCTGGTCTCAGTCTCCCACGTTGGAAGAGATGTCTCCCTGATCCACGATCCACAGGAACACTACAGAGACCAAGAAGACTCTTTCAAAGCAGCTCTTTTCTGGCAGCCCTGCATGCCCCATGTCTGAGGCCTCAGCTGGCAGAAGGCCCCTGGGATCCCTCTGGAACAGGGCACAGGCTGCGTGCCCAGCAGTGGCAGCTGCTGTGTGTCTGTGTCTGCCCACCCCTCGAGGCCTCATGGTTACCTTAGTGATCATCTCTCTTCAAGGGCTCCGGGCAGCAGATGGGACCAGCTGGCAGTAGGGCTGGGGGTGAGTTGTCCCCTGGCTAGGAGACAAGCCTTGCCCATCACAAAGGTCTTTTACTTCTAGGTCAGGGTGGGGGACAGTCACTTAGGGATGTCACCTATCAGTGATAAATGCTTGTTTTTCATTCCATGGATCTGGGAATGCCCTCTGGTTTTGCCGTGTTTCCTAGGAAGTCCACAACATAGAAAAGGGAGGCCATTTTGGGGCACTTGTAAAAATGTATTTTGTGTGTGGAAAACCCTCTTTATCCACAAAAAATGGTCTCTGTATTCTCCTGAGAATACTGTTGGAGGACCAATGCTGGATTAATTTCAGCAGACTTATGTGGGTTTTGAAAAAATTCAGATCCCCAAATATTTGAGATGAAGTTCAGCTGACTTCCATCTTCTGAACTTTCTAGCAACTAATTCTTCCTGGGCAACTGCAGGCCCATTGGAATGATTATGTCCCTGAAAGTTGGGTGGAGCTGAAAGGACATTGGTTAGGCCCCAGGACATGTGAGCATTAGAACAACCTGTGTGACTTGGGGGAAGTTCCTAGATCTCTCTGGGCCTCAGCTGATTCATTGGGAAAATAAAGATCTATTTAAAACAGTATCTGTTGTGCCCACTTGAGGAAGTATCAAGAGGATCCAGGCAGCATTACATTTTGGAAAGGCTTCCTAAGAAAGAGTTTCAAGAACCGAGAGCAATGGATGGGAAAGCTGGAGAAGGGGGCTTGGTGAGCAGTGAAGAATTAGCTTTGACCAAAGAAAGGTGAGGCCTCTGCCCCCATTCCTGGGAGGTAATCGCTAAGCCCTCGGAATATTCTGTCTGATTCAAGTGTCTTCAGTTATTTATGGGCTTTGGGCTATGTCAGTTAATGCTAACATTATGATTTATGGTGGGAGCCTGGGTCGCACAGTATCAGCTCAAACTCTGGAGAGACTGGATTGTAGTATCAGTCATGTGGGCAGTCAGCTTTGTCTGCATGGCTGGCCCCCAATAAAAACTCTGGACACCAAGGCTCTGGTGAGCTTTACTTGGTTGGCAATACTCCATTCATGTTGCTACACATCATTGTTGGGAGAAGTAACCACTGCCCACGTGATTCCACTGGGAGAGGGCAACTAGAAGCTCATACCTGGACCCTTTACTATGTGACTCTTCCTTTTGCTGATTTTAATCCGTGTCCTCTTCCTGTGATAAATTATAATTGTGGGTGTGACAGCTTTGCTGAATTCTCTGATCCTTGTAGTGAATTATTGACACTGAAGGTGGTTTTAGGGATCCCCCAAAAAACTTGCATTTGAAGGATGAGCAGCAATCAAGGAAGGCTGAGTAGCAGGGAATGCAAGAGCAGGTGCCAGGGAAAGATGGGCTGGGACACTATGCCTGGGTCCTTCCAGACACTCACAGCTGTTCCTGCTCCACCCTCACCTCCGCATTGGCCTGTCAATTCTGCCACCATGAGGAAGTGTCTCTATGATTCTGTATCTCTGCATCTCTCCCTCAGGACTCAAAGTCCTGGGAGGGAGCATCTGACTGGCTGATCCTGGAGCACATGCCTGCTCCCTGGTGGCCTGAGGGCTGGGAGCAAATTTACATGATGGAGGAGACCCTGTCTCCCACCTTGATCTATGCAATAGGGAATCCCTCTGTCCCCCAATAGGAAGGGTATTCTGATGCTGAGCTGCCAAAAGCGATATCCACTCCAAATGACTGAGGTGGATCCAGCCATCTCTAAAACTCATCTCTGAAATTAAAGAGAGAGAAAAACTTCTTGGAAGCAGGTAGACTTCATAGGTGTGCAACCTGTGCAGTTGCACAGGACCTCACACTCAGAAGGACCCTGCACTTATTTTAATGTCCTTCTGTCACTCTCTCGAAATTCTTAATAATTTTTGAACAAGAGACCCACATTTTGATTTTGCTTTGGGCCCCAGAAATTATGTAGCCTGTCCTTCTTGGAAAGCATCAAGCATCATCCAAATACAAGGGCTGGTTATAACCTTTGTTTTACTATCAAATGATCTGATCCATCAAAAATATTTTCATGGTTGCCTTTTTTAAAAATTATTCGTTTTGACTTAGACTTAACAAAACTACTATTTGTCCCACACATAATACCTCAATGAACAACACCCTCTGTGGGCACCTAAGGCTTTCTAAATTCCAGACCCACTGGCCTGCTCTGCTGTTGTCAGTTCCTCTTGACTTTGAGCTCTCAGTGTTTCTGCTCCATGTCTCTCTCCCTTTCCCTCCAGCCACACTCCTCCCTGGATCTCAGCTGCCCTGCACTAACCTGCTTTGCTCCTATATCTCCAGCTGCTGCTTCTTTGTCTCCTTCACTGGCTCCATCTCTGCCCTTCAAACCTGGATGTACCCCATGGAGAATTCCCTTTTGTGTCTATTCTCTTTAGATATGTCAGTTTTCACTTATGCCTTCAAGCAGAACTTCTCTGCAGAGGTTTCCAAGGTGGCTTCTCTGACCAGCTGTGGCATCACCACACGGATGTCTCAGCAAAGGTCACACTCACCTCCCCCTCTGAACCTCCTGATTCTGCCCATGTGACTATCAGTTTTCTAGCTTAACTGGTCTAAACTTCTTTTCTGCCTCCATATTGTTATAATACATGATGATCAGTAATATTTTTCCTATATTTCTAATAGGGTGGTGGATGAATCAGAATCTCTGGACAGTGTCCAAGGTAGAAAGGTGCATAAAGTTAGCAAAAGCTCCTTGGAGGTTTGACCCAAAGGTTTGATCCAACTGACCCAAAGAGCACATGACTCCTACTTCCAATTACCATACTTCCTGTTTAGATTCACTGTCCAGGAGTTGGTAATCATCTGTGTGTTAGTTGTGTTATGAGTTCAGCTGTTGTAACGATGGTCAAAATGCAATGACTAAATGAAAATAGAAGTTTTCGTTTTTCTCACAGAACAGTTTGCGTAGGTACAAACAGGGGCTGGTAGAGTGACTCCATGATTGACAGGGGCCCAGGCTCCTTCTATCTTCTTTCTCTACATCCTCAATATATGGTTTCCACCCCATGGTCCAAAATGTCTTCTCAGCTCTGGCAATCATTTTTGCACTGCAGCCAGCAGGAGGAGGAGACCGGAAGGAGGGTGTGATCACTTTATTTAAAGACTCTTTCTAGAAGTTGAACATGACATTTTTGTCTCCTTTCTATTGGCTAGATATCTTGGTTATAAGAAAGACAATCTTTATTTCACACAGTTATGAACTCAGTTAGAGATGAGATGTTCAGGAAAGAGAGAGCCTGTGTTAGTGCACAGCCAGCAATCTCTATCACAGTGATACAAACAAAAGTCTTCTGTGAAACTTCCAGAAAGATTCATTGCAAGGGAGTATGTACGCTTTTGCTTTTTTCATTGTTCCTCCTTCTGGCCTGCCTTAGTCCATTTGAATTGCTATAACAAAATGCTGTAAATTGGGTACTTTATAAACAATAGAAATTATTTCTTACAGTTCTGAAGTTTGGGAAGTCCAGGATCAAGGAAGGCATTGGCATATTTGGTGTTTGGTAAAGACCCACTTTCTGGTTCATAGCGATGCCTTCTAGCTGTGTCCCCACATGATGGAAGGGACAAACATGTTCCCTGGGGTCTCCTTTATAGAGGCACTAATCCCATTCAAGATGGTTCCATCTTCATGACCTAATCACCTTTTAAAGATCTCACTTCTTAATACCATCACCTTGGGGGTTAGGATTTCAACATATGGATTGGGAGGAGGGGGACACAGATATTCAGACCATACCATGACCTCTGATGCAGATATCATGTACTGGAGCTTCAACAGCCTTCTTGGACCAGGTGGTGACCTTGAGGATATAATAGGATGAGGAAGCAGAAAAACAGAAGCATAGACCACAATGACCACGGAGTCATCATTCTGCCGGAGCAGTTCCCCTCCAGACTTCATTTAAGAATGAGGTAAATATCTACCTTGTTTAAGCCACTGTTTAGTGTTTAGTCATATGCAAGACACTTATGGCCTGAATACGCATGAAAGCTAAGGCCTGAATCATACAGATGTGAAATGAGTCCCAAACATTGCAGGCAAACTTCAACTGTGATTTCCCTCTCTTTCTATAAACTGAGAGATGGATGAATTTACACAGCCACCAGAAGTGCTGTGGGACCCCTGTGGGACAATTCAAAAGAGAAGTGGGATTTTGGCAAAACAAGTCAGATTCAAAAGTTAGTGACCACAGGGAGCAATGGGGATCTGAAAATACTTTGGAAGCTTGTGTTAGTAAATTCATTCTGACCCAACTAATATGCACTTTGGGATGGAAAAGGCCGGGTATGTAAACAAGGAAACTACTTGCAAGCTATAGAGATTATTGTCAGTGTGACTGTAAATACAGCCTGGTGAAGCTTGGAGGTATATGTGTGTGTTTGTACAGTTATACATGTACGTATGAGTATGTGTTCATGTACGTACATTCTGGAGATGCACTAAATAAGCATTTGGCCAAATTGCAAGTTGGCAAGTGGTAAAAATTAGTCTTTGGTCAAAGCCAAGACAAAAGCTGAATATTATAAGTATAGACTGAAGTTATTCAATACAAAAATAAATCTGATATGTTACCAAAAATACATTAATTTAAAATTTTTATTATTAAAAAAACTTAGTAGTCAACCTTCAAGCTTGACGTTATAGTGTAGGAATCATATATCTTCATAATCAGGGGCTGTGTTGCTCCTAAATCACTATTTTGCACATTTGTTAATATCAAACAGATGTTCAGTTTCCACTACTGATAGAGAACCACAGGGCCAGCTCTATCAGTAAGGATAAGGTATGGCTAGTGGTGACACTGCCAACAAATTATCAGGCTTCCCTCAAACTTCTCTTGTTGTTAGCGAGCAACTAAAGTCAAGACTTTCTGCCTCTTGATCTGCTCAACTGAATAATTTGGTTTGTGATGCTGATGCTTTCACAAACTAAAGCTTTGAGCACTTGAAGAAGATACTTCCTCACAAATTTGATAACCCAGGTTAAATGGACTAATTCTTTGAAAGACAGAGACTGTCAAAACTGACACAGGAGAAACAGATAACTTCAAGAGCCTCATATTTATTAAAGAAATTGAATTGATAATTAAAAGAGTTAAAAAAATAAAGCACTAGACTTTCACTAGTGAATTCTGCTGAACACTGAATGAAAAAACAATACCAGTTCTCCACAATTTCTTTTGGAAAATAGAAGCAGAGGAAACACTATCCTACTCCTTTTAAGAGGGCAACATTACCCTATTACCAAGACCAGATAAAAACATTACAAGAAATTAAAACTATGGACCAATTATCTCTTGTGAATATAGATGTAAAAACCCTTAATAAAATATGAGCAAAATCAGAATCAGCAATATATAAAAAGCATAACACATCATGACCAAGTAGGAATGCAGGAATTGGGAATGTGAGGCTAGTTCAACATTCATAAATCAATGCATGTAATTTATAATAGACTGAATAAGAAAACCATATAGTTGTATCATGATGGAAATTCTCAAATATCTAGGATTATAAGGGAACTTCCTTAACATAATAAAAGTAATATGCAAAAAGCTTGCAGCTAACATCGTACTAATGGTGAAAGACTGAACAGTTCCAATCCTTTAGGATTAGAAATAAAGCAAGGATGTCCTCTCTCACCACTCCTATTTGATATCATACTAGAAGGCATAGAAATATGACAAGAAGAAGAAATAAAAGGCATACACATTGAAAAGGAAGAAGATACTTCCTACATATTTTCAAAGGTGCTCTTAAGGTTATTGCCCTTTCTTGGATTTTCTTATTTCCTATATTTTTGCATGATTTGTATTATATTTTACAAAAAATTTGCTCTCAAACTTTTAATCTAGAAATGTGATAATGGAACAGTGTAATTGGCTTTCAAGGCAGTAAGATCACACCTGAATTTTCAGTGCATCTCAGTTTTTATTGTATGCACACAAAATCCTTTCCCTGGAGTAGAAGGATAAGAAGAAGGTTTATATTAGCTCAGAGATGCCAGTATGACATTGAGGCAGGCTTTGGGCTACGGAGGCTCCCAAAGGCCAAGGTCAAATCCAATTGTATATGCGGAAAAACACTCAGACCAAAGTCAAACTTCTGTGAACCTCTAGTATTTACCTGGCTATTCTCAAGTTCTCTAGCCTATGAGAAACTCTTCCCTTAAATAACCAGGGTAGGTCCAAGCCCCAAATCATTGATGTGATTAGCAGAAAACACAGGATTTTAACAGGTTCTCTCCAGGGGTCCCAGAGGAACACAAGCATGTTCCAAAATATGTCCTGCATGTCATTTGTCACCTCAATGGCAACCTCCCTCCAGGTCTTGCTCATTCCCTGTAGATGTCTTCTTATCACTTCACAGCTGCACTTTCCAAAGCCCAGCTCCTTCCTCCCTACTTCCCAGATCACAGCCGAGACCAGGATGGAACAGTTAATGAAATATCCCTATAGGCAACATCCTCAGAAGGTAATTAAAAATAGAAAAGAGAACACTTAAACAGAATACAAAATATTATGGCCCCTCAGATCCAGAGGCCAAATCCTACCATAAGGGGTCCCTCTCAGGTGGCCTCTCCTTAGCCCCACACTTACCTCTGACCAATGTGGCTTCCAAAACAGGATGACAACCTCTTGCCATTTCTCCTTGCCAGATACAGGGATCTCCAGTCTTAGACCCAAAGAGAGGAATCAAACCTAATTGCCAAAGAATGCAACTCTGTGGTCAATGAGCACATCCACCTACATCATTTTGCAGCCCATGGTTAGCAACACGTCATTCAGAATTTCTTCAATTCAGAATAGATTCTGCCCTTTTTGTTGTATTACAGCAGTGTTTTTACAGTGTCACCACAAAATCAACGTGCAACCTTTGCCCAAAGATAAAGTCTGTCTTAGAGCAACAAGAATGTATCTGCTTGTATGTAAAAAGATAGTAATATGTCTCCATTTCTATGTATTGAGGTTTCAGAAATATTAGGTCCAATATAACACCTTATATTAATAACAAATATATATCCCAGTAGATACTGTTAGTGGCCTTCTCAGTGTCCTTTCCACATTTCTTCTTTCCTCTTGTGATCTGTTTAAGCCCTGTACTAGTGTTTTCTGTCACATGCAGTCAAACTCTTTAACTGATGTGTGTGTGTGTATTTGGCAAAATTGTGATCACATAAATTTCTGTTTTAGAAGAACGTGGTGAAGTCCTTCTCTCAGCCCTGAGGCTACCTCTTCCAGGGTGCCTGGCCCACAGGGAGTCTGACCGTCTGGACTCAACCTCCTAATTGGAACAGATTCAGTTCTGTCAGTGACGTTCCCTGAGCCAGGCCCACATCAAGGCCAACAAATATTTGTTGAGTAAATGAATGAATGGGAGAACTGTTTCCTGCTGCAGGGTCCCTCTAATCCAGTGGAGGAGGTAATAATTAACATTTACAAGCTGCAGGATAGAGCAAGTGCTACAACCAGCGGGATCACATTTTCTGGATCAAACCCTGCAACAGGAATTCTGATAAAGTATTTTTTCTGATTTTTAAATATATTTACAGGAAAATCTAACGAAGATATACTAATTTAAACACATGCAACTCTGTAGGTGTTTGAGGGCTTTTATATATGGACACAGGGCAAGTGAAACACTGTCCTCTGGAGTCCTAATCCGGTGTGTTGAGATAGGAGCCTTTGGTTGCTAGGTTCTCTGCTATTTGAAGAAAGCTGGTCAGCAGTAGAGAAGAATAAAACCAACAAAGCCCTAGCGAAATAATTTGAGTTCCTGGATTCAGCTGGGCCTGAGGCTTGCCCCTATTCTTCCTAGATACCTAAATCAACTTCACTTTTGTGCTTAAACTCCGTTGGAGTTAGCTTTCTGTCACTGGCAAACAGAAGCGTTCTGATAATGTAATTCTTTAGTTTCCACTTCTGAAAAATAAGCTACCTCCTAGTCCTGTTGTAAGGATCAAGTGAACTAATGTTTATGTCAGAGCTTTGTAAATATAAAGTAAAATTAAAAATTACTTATTGTCACGTACCCTCCAAAAGCACTTATTGCATAGCATGTTTTTGGTTGCAAGTAATAGAGCATGCAACTAAAATTACTTTACGCCTCAGCTACTCAAAGTGTGAGCCCTGGACCAGCATAGCATGAGCCTCTATGGATCATGGAAAACAGAGATTTTTCAAGGTGTATCAGATGAGTTTTTTGCTAGCTCAGAAAGGCCAAGGAAAGAGATTGGGTGGGCAGGGGCTCAGTCTTCTCGGAGGCCACCTGAGGCATCACATGTTCCACAGATCCACCTGGAGAGGATGCTCCAAACCTTCCCCAATGTCAAGGTCACATCCATAACACCAACAGTGTTTCCTTATCAGTCCTGCACAGCATGATAGTTCTGCATGCGCTCAGTTATCTCATCACTAGTGGGTGACGGACATCTCAAGGGATAGGTTTCAAGGCATTTATAATTTCTTTTTTTTTTTTTTGAGATAGGTTCTCACTCTGTCAACTTGGCTAGAGTGCAGTGGCATCATCATAGCTCACTGCAACCTCAAACTCCTGTGCTCAAGCGATCCTCCTGTCTCAGCCTCCTGAGTAGCTGGGACTACAGGCTCATACCACCACACCTGGCTAATTTTTCTATTTTTTGTAGAGATGGGGTCTCGCCATTGCTCAGGCTGGTTTTGAACTCCTGCGCTCAAGAAATCCTCCTGCCTTGGCCTCCCAAAGTGGTAGGATTACAGGCATGAGCCACCATGCCCGGCCAGCATTTGTAATTTCTAAACTCATGAATACCACTGCAGCGTGTAAATTTCCTCATAAAATGCACCAAGCATATTTGGCATCAGTGACGACAGGGATGCTGAGGAGTGAGCATCCTCAGCGTGGGTGCTGGGTGGGCAGCTTGGCTCACTCACTGGTCGATGGCTCTTGCTGCACAGCAGCTCCACGAAGTTGTTGTGGAAAGATCACAGACACAAAATGTTTTGAGATAACATGTTAGCTGTCTTACGAAAACTCTGCACTCAGGAAGTGAAGGCTTTATCCAGAAGGGACTACTTCCCCTCAGGTTTGTAGATTCTGGTTTATGCCTGAGTAGAGCTCAAGATTCTACCTACACAACACATGTACCTTTCCAGAAAGTTCTTGTTGATTTGTGTTTGTGGATGCATCAGGAAGCAGGTGCTGGTACTCACAAGTAAATACGCTTAGGGCACACATTTGGGAAGCACAGAAAGTATAAACTTGGAAACAGGCAGAATAAAAGTAAGCAAGGTAAAATATACATCTCAAAAGAAATTCAGACATATATTTTGAAAACAAGGGGAGATACATGGTAAACAAGGGAAAAAAAGATTTAGACAAACATCTGAAAAGGAAAGTATTTGTTCACCGTCTAACTTTTAGGTGATATGACATAAAATTATTTTGATTGGAAGGCTGATTTTTCTCATTACTGTCCATAATTCAAACTCTTAGTTCAGAAAAATGGCAAATCAGGGTAGGCATGGTGGCTCACACCTGTAATCCCAGTGCTCTGAGAGGCCGAGGAGGAGAATTGCTTGAGGCCAGGAGTGCAAGACCAGCCTGGGCAACACAGCCAGACCCTGTCTCTACAAAATATAGAAAAATTAGTTGATTTGGTGGCACGTGTCTGTAGTCCCAGCTACTGGGGAGGCTGAGGAAGGACGATCCCTTGAGCCCAGGAGTTTGAGGTTGTAGTGAGCCATGAGTACACCACTGCACTCCAGCCTGGATAGCAGAGCAAGACTCTGTCTGAAAAAACACTTACAATGACAAGTTAATATACAGACTGTTAAATCTCGGAACACCAAGGATCTATTCTATATCTAGTTTGGGGCTAGGAAAAGGCAGGGAGGGGTCCCAGGAGAGTGTGTAGAGCATGTGCACCAAAGTCACCCCTGGACCTGAGCACAGGTGAGAAGCTCCCATGGGGAAGCTAAGCCCTGGTGTCAGTTTGCCCACGGGTTCTGCTGTCATCTGCAGTTCCTCCTTCGCGTTCTTCTTTCTAGTTGACGTGGCTTTTGCTTTGGAGCTAAACATTCTGTCTCTTCCTCACAGTCCTTATATTTCTTCTTTCTACCACAAAGCATTAATCCAACGACTCATCCTGTGACCAATAGATCTCAGCAGCCTTATATCAGGCCTGTGGGCTCTGGAGTCAGCCTGCCTGAACTTGACCCCTGGCCCAGCACTAGCTAACCATGAGTGACCTTGGGCATGGAATATAAGCTCTGTGAAGCCCAGCTGGCCGCTGTGGGACCAGGAGCATGGAAGCACACACCGCAGGAGTGTGGGGAGGATAAGATGCTGTGTTGCTTATAAAGCGCTCAGGGGAGTGCCTCTCACAGAATAGTGATTGATAAATTTTTGCCTCGGGCGACAGTGAAGATGATGGTGGAGAATGCAGGACAGTACTAAGGCGTTTCTTGGTACCTCCGTCTACTGCCTCTCAAACTTATGCTCCCAGGGCGATGCGATGGTAACTGAACAGGCTCAGCTGAGGCGGGCAGAGGGCCTGTGGCCATCGGCA
>CAUYSK010097640.1:0-48853 GCA_963575035.1 Avahi laniger | reverse complement strand
GACGGTGACTGTCCCCACTGGCTGGGCACGTGAAGGTCTGTGGATTTCATTGCCACATACCTGGGCATTAAGCCTAACCGTCTCCTTCTCCTCAGGGGATAGAGTAGAGGAAAGCATAATGTAGAGGTCATGCCAGGTCAGGTCATGAGGTTGAGTTAAACAAGAGGGACGTGGATCGGCGAGATGCCTTCCACCCCAGGCACTTCCCTGGGCAGGTACGAACTGCTTGCGTTAGAGGGTGCGGCTCCTGGGACTTGAGCAGAACAAGAGCTGGTAGGAGGAGGGCGGGGAGCAGGTTGGGGGTTAGGCTGAGGGAGCTCTGGTCGGGGAGACCTGTACGGGGGAGGGCTGAGATCCCAAGGGTCAGGATCTGCGGTTTCAAGTTATTCTGTTACGATGATTTAGCGGTTTTCTGCTGTACTCCTCAATTCTTTTTGTGTCTTCACCCCCTGCACCGTCAATGTCCTTATTTTTCTGAATAGTCTGTTTATAATAATCTATAAATTCTGTAAGATGATACGAGATTTTTTTGTACCGTACTCCTCACTGTTTCCTCCAGCCTCTGCCCCTTACTCATTTCCAAAGCAAGTTCTACATTTTTGGATATTTGTTTCATATGTTAATAGCTTCTCCCCACTTTTAGCTACCAAAATTGTTTTACCATTTTTTGAACATCTACCATTTTCCATCGTCAAGCTAGCCGCTTTATGAACACCTTAATTATCTTCATAACTGTCCAAGGGAAACATTATTATGGCTCTTTTACAAATATGAAAGACAGTTTAATATGATTTAAAAATGACAGGATTTGAAGCCAGGTAGCTGTAGATATAAATTCTGATTTTATGACACTTTAGCTGCATATTCTTGGGAAAATCATTTAAACTTTTACAATTTTCTAAAATTCAGTTACCTCAAAAACAAAACAATAGAAATAAAACCTACCATGAAACAGATTTTGTTGCCCTTTATGTATTCTTTTTTTTCTTTTTGGTGACACTTAAATAAGATACATAATAATATGCTTGCCTTAGTAGACACACAATGGGAGTTATTATTCTTGATGTTTTTATAAACTGCTGCCATGTATGGGATTAACTCACATGGAAAAGAATGTTACCAGAGGAGAGGAGATATACATCATGAGAATGCTTGGTAAAGGAGACTAAAATAGATATATTTGGGGAGAATTAGCCTAATATAGCTGATGAAAGGTGTTATTATAATCTTTAGTTAATTCTAATTTGTATTAACATTGCATCCCTCCAGAATAGTTTACTTAAAGAAAAGAGCCACATTTGGTTTGTCAACCATGGAGATTTAAACAGTTTAATTAAAGTATGATACGTTAAGTAAAAAGAAAAAAGAAAGAAGAAAAGAAAAGGGAGCCTCTGGGACTATATATATTACTTACCTCCTCAATAAAGAAAGAATTGTTTAAAAGAGTGAATTTTAACATAAACCAACCCAGCAGTCATCTCATAACTATCTCCTTGGAACTTGCCTGAAAATAGAAGTTTTATCATTTGTCTTTTGAAAGGAGTGACCCAAGTAGGAAGAACAATCATAGTCTATAGTTTAGAAACCTTATAACACAATTCATTGACTATTTTTTTTCAACTAAGTTTTTATACTGCCAGAAAGTGAGGCAATTAATTTAGATATGTCTGCATAAATATATACTGTGCTGGAAATTCAAATTATCCTCATTTTTGTAGGTCTAAAATAAGAATTCCTGAAGAAAATGTTTGCTTTCCGATTTTTTCAAAGGGAAGAAGGCAGCAGGTCACTGAGATGAACTTTGACATCAAATAGACCTAAATGCAAATTCCAGTTCTGTCGCTTACTGATTTATACAAGTTAGTTAAAGTTGTTGAGCCGCTTATTCTTCTGTGAAATGAATAAGAAGCTCAAATGTATTAAATAATACACTTAAATATAGAAATTTAAGTGAGATAACACAGTGCTGGGCAAATAATAGTTGCTCAATAAACACTTTCATTCCTCTTTATTTGCACAGATAGAAGTCAGGCAAATTACCTCAGGTCCTGTCCAACTGCCAAACCAGTAAATATGAATTACTGAGACAGTTCAAATTTCTCAATCATTCTAGGCCCTATCTCCAATTTTTCTCTACATGTATATTTCCTTTATAGCACTAAGCAAAATTAGAAATGTCTTGGTTTATATATTTGTTTTCATGCTTTCTGTTTTCTCCAACTAGAGTATAAGCTTCCAAACTTATGTATAGGAAGCTCCTTTATTTTCATTTCTCTTTAGATGAATTTGTTACCAGCTTCCAAGTGGAAGTTTTTCCAAGTTCTTGGTGATTGTCAGCAAAAGAACTTCAGGATGCACCACATAAGCCAAGCAAGTGGCAGCTTTTTACTGAAAATGAAAGTACACTCTCAGGAAAGAGAGCAGACAGGTTCAAAAGTCAGGAGGGCCTCTGGTAGGAAGTGGTTTTAGCTCTTTCATGGTTTTGCTAATTGAGGGGAAGAATATTCAAGGCTGAGGGGTTGGCTCTTGCTAAGAATTTGGGTAGTGATTCCTAGATTCAGATTCCCTTCCATTTTCACACTTTATATGATTGTCATGATGATTTTAAGAGTGGAGAAATTTTTCAACTGCAATGTAAATGATGTTGTAATTAGCCAGAGTTCATGTGAGGTGACAGAGATAGCCGACAAGCCGATTGAAGCCAGTACTTCCTGCAGTTGTCAGCCCCTCTAGTCAGCTTCTGCTTGAGAGCTGTTTACTTTAACACCTGCACCCAATCTTCAAGCCCCTGCATCCAGTCTCAGCCCTGTCTCCTAGTAGTACCCCACTCTAACAAATTCATGAATTTATCTACTTATAAATTTGCTCGACCCATGGTTATAAATACTGTCCAAGCCTCAGAAATTCAAGGTTATAACAGAGATTCAAATTAAAACTCTTCTAATCATTGTTATTTTAATTATTTCTACTCACCAATCAAATGGACAATTGCAACAGTAATGCTCTTTGAGTTTAAATTAAGTGTGGAATGGGAGTGGATGTTTGGGGTGGTTTATAATTTCCTTTTCCATCTTTCCCAGTGGCCTCTAACTTTCAAGGGACAGTAATAATTCTTCTTAGATAACTACCCTATAACTATGTAAGGAATACTTTGTTGCCATTGCTGCTACAATATCACTATTCAATGCCAGTGGGAGAAAATGATCTGGATGTCCTGATTACATACTTACCAGTTGGGAAGCTGGACCTCAGCAGGAACATGATAAATAGTTTGCAGGGAAGTTCAGGGTTTTCAGGTTGCAAAAACATTCAGGAATTCTCATGCCATTCAGAATGGAGAGAAGGGTCCATAATGAGACCAATGCCCTCTTCCTGACCATTAAAGACTGGCTCTAGGTTCTGCAGGACACCCTGCTTTGCAAAATTTTGATCAGTGCTCTAGTTTCCCTCATTTATTTGTCCTTCCAGCAGAACTGGATGAGGACCACAGTGTTGAGTTTTAATCAGAAAACTACCTCTACATGTCTGGTTAAGGTGGAAGCTGTTTCTCATAGAGTCATTTCTTCCAATTCCAGACATAGAAAAATCATGGCACTCTATTTTCCCAGAAGGCATGAGTTCCATCCCAGCCAATTGGTCTTGACATCTGTTTCCACCCTCAGGGTATGTTCCATTTCTTCCAGCAAAGTTAGAATTTCATGGTGCTTTACAATAGAGTTCCTTTTTGGGTGTTCTGTTAAATCATTATTGTATTGCAGTAATATAAACCATAAGAACAAATCAACAACTGAGGGGATAGTCTTTCATGTTTTTTTCAAAAAGATATAGTTTCAGTCTCATAATTTTTAGAAAAGAATCACATGCCTAGAAGATATCTCCAAGTCTTTTCTACCCAAAGATTTCATAAAACATCATTTCTTTCCACTACTCAATTATTTTCATAATATTGAGCTCTAGAAAACTTATATTGTCTTTCTGAACTGATATGTGTAATGTTCAGTTATAGAATGTTGTATATTCAGATCAAGAAAACATACAACTGCATTTGAGAACTAAAAAAACCCCACACATTACTAATAGTTTATGTTCACTTATTTTTATGTTTCTTGTGGGTTGAGTTGCTGCCAATTTTATTTAGCTCAATAAATGTTCCTGTTGTACTCTTCTTGGCTACATAATCAACTTGTAGTTTCTAGTCACATTTCAAATAAATAATGGCAAAGCAATTCAAATCCTTAAAATGCCTCAGCAGATCAATGCATTCTAAGCTAGAGAAAAATAAAAACAGAATCATGCATCATGTTTATCAGCCTCTGTGATGGGGGTGTTTGACTATAATGAATTCGGTGAGTCAAACAACTTTTTCTATGTCTCTCTCTTACTCTGAAATCTTTGACTAAGTAAGAAGCAATGTTTAATTTCTTGCAAGTATATTTTGTATGTGATAGTAGTTTCTTGTGTAATGAGAAAGATTTGGGGAACAACAAGCTTACATATTGGCTCTGACAGAACTTGTGATGGTAAATTCAAAGAAAGCTGAATGGCAAACATACCTGGTGACTTGGCAAATTTCCATGATCAAGAAGCTGTTCTGGTAACTATGCTCAAGAAAAAAAATCCTAAGTTAATAAGCCATTCCCAGCTTAGATTTTCCACTTTTGATGATGCGGCTGCTAATGTCATCTCCTAACATCAAACCAAAAACTTCTTATACTCTTGTCTTTTATCGGAACCTTCTTGAACAATTGAGGTCAGTCAATGTATCTTGTTTTCTCAACACTTAAGTCAGAAAGACATGAAGACAGAGCCACAGGGAATCTAGAACTATAGTGTTTTGGATAAGCTGGAACATTTATTGTTTTAGCATAGGGGTGGTTGATGTCAACAAATGTCAACAATGCTAAAACCCCAATTACTTTTGTACCAACCTAATAGATATATTTAGCCAAAATCCTTAAAATTTTGGTTGACCCCCTTCCTGGTTGGTTGCACTCCTTTCCCAGTGCAACTTCTCAGTGAGAGTAAAGGATGTTCATTTATAGACCAAAGACACGGGCTACCACTTCTGTTTCCTTCCCATGCACATGTTGGTCTTTCTCTTGCAAGATTTACTTTCTACATCTATCCCTTGATCCAAAATGCTTAAAACATTTATTGAAAATACCAGATGCATAGTGTGTACTTCTTTAGCCCCAGAAGATAATGCGGAAGTTGCTTTGCAGGGGGGTGGGGGTGTAATCCACAATACTAGCAAAGCTGATATGCTTGCCCTTTCTAGAAATTCTATCATGCAATGTGGAAGTTTGAGAACTTAGCCAACCTCTTTTATAGAGGTCATTAAATCCCAGTATTTCATAGATATTGTGTTTGAAAGCAGGCAGGTATTCATTATTTTTATTTTATTTCGATTATTTAAAATAAAGGCCCTTAGAATACCTTATGCAGAA
This sequence comes from Avahi laniger, assembly GCA_963575035.1. Taxonomy (NCBI): domain Eukaryota; kingdom Metazoa; phylum Chordata; class Mammalia; order Primates; family Indriidae; genus Avahi; species Avahi laniger. Next base: position 43,406 of record CAUYSK010097640.1, on the reverse strand, counting down.
CAAAATCCAAATTAATTTTTAAAATACATGTATTCTTTGTTTCTAAAACAAAAACTACTGCTGGTTTAGGTAACAATTCAATAGGAGGAAGAAATGTCTTGATCTAATAAATAAGAGAAAATACTGAGAGTTTAGTGGTTTCATATGTATAGTATTTTGCCACTAAATCCCTCTTCATTAAAGACCTTTATTGCAAAATAATCGACTTTTGTTAAAAGAGCTAGATAACATCTTTATTTTGAAATTGAACAGTAACATGTATGTTCTCCCCTTAACATTCAGAAGCAAGCTCCTATAACTGCCTATTGAACAACAAATAAGTAAATAATAAAAGTAAATAAGGCCAAGTTAGGTGGCTCACACCTGTAATCCCAGCACATTGGGAGGCTGAGGAGGGAAAATTGCTTGAGGCCAGGAGTTCAAAACTAGGCTGGGCAACATAGGAAGACCTCATCTCTACAAAAAATTTTTAAAAATTTGCATGATAACATGTACCTAGCTACTCAGAGGCTGAGGCAGGAGGATTGTCTGAGTCCGGAAGTTTGAGGCTACAGTGAACTATGATTGCACCACTGCACTCCAGCCTGGGTGACAGAGTGAGACCTAGTCTTTTAAATAAATAAATAAATAAACAAACAAGTGGGTAAAGGACATGAATAGACATTTTTCAAAAGAATACATACAAATGGCCAAAAAACATATGAAGAAAATGCTCAACATCACTAAATATCAGGGAAATACAAATTAAAACCAACGAGGTGTAATCTTATACCAGTCAGAATGACTGTTACTAAAAAGTCAAATAGGCCGGGCACGGTGGCTCACGCCTGTAATCCTAGCACTCTGGGAGGCCGAGGTGGGCGCATTGTTTGAGCTCAGGAGTTCCAGACCAGCCTGAGCAAGAGCGAGACCCCGCCTCTACTAAAATTAGAAAGAAATTAATCGGCCAACTAAAAATATATAGAAAAAATTAGCCGGGCATGGTGGCACATGCCTGTAGTCCCAGCTGCTCGGGAGGCTGAGGCAGAAGGATCACTTGAGCCCAGGAGTTTGAGGTTGCAGTGAGCTAGGCTGCCGCCATGGCACTCACTCTAGCCCGGACAAAAGAGTGAGACTCTGTCTCAAAAAAAAAAAAGTCAAATAATAACAGATGTTAACAATGTTGCAGAGAAAAGGGAACACTTGTACACTGTTGGTAAGAATGTAAATTAGTACAACATCTATGGAAAACAGTATAGAAATTTCTCAAAGAACTAAAAACAGAACTACCATTCAATCCAGCAGTCCCACTACTGGATATCTACCGAAATGAAAAGAAATCATTATGTGAAAAAGATACCTGCATTTGCATGTTTATTGCAGCACTATTCACAATTGCAAAGATATGAAATCAACCTAAGCCTCCATCAACCAATGACTGGATAAAGAAAATGCGTTATATATACACAATGGAATACTGTTCAGCCATAAAAAAAGAATGAAATCATGTCTTTTTGCAGCACCATGGATGGAACTGAAGAATATTATCTTAAGTGAAAAAACTGAGAAAAAGATCGTCAAGTACTGTATGTTCTTACTTTTAAGTGGAGTTAAATAATGTATGCATATGGATGTAAAATGTGGAATGATAGCTATTAGAGACTTGGAAGGGTGAAAGGGTAGGAGGGTGGGAGTGGAGTGGGTGATGAGAAATTACTTAGTGAGGACAATGTACATTATTCAGGTGATGGATACACTAAAAGCCCAGACTTCACCACTATGGAATATATCCATGTAGCAAAATTGTAATTGTACCCCTAAATTTATACCAATAAAAAAGTCATAATAAAATTGTCCTTAAACCAGAAAAGAAGAAGATATGGGACATAATTCATGTCAATCAAAATAACAGGTAGAATGCAATGTGTCATATGACTTGATTTCATTTGATCTGCAGCAGAGAAATATAATTTCTTATTTGAGATCCCTTAATGTTACATTTCATTTTTGCCTTTCTTGGTGGAAAAGAACTTTGAGGTCTTGCCTGGGAAAATATATGATCCATTGAGGAAAGAAATTGGCTACCTTTAGTGGAAATTTAAAAAAAGAAATGTATTCATAGGAGATACAAGCATGACACCGAAGTTTGCAAGTATTTAGACTTTGTTCTTCTGTTTCCAGTTTTAATGACCAAAAATATTAAGCTAGATTTATCCACGTTTGGGTGTAGCACTTTCATTATTTAGTGAAAGAAAATATGAAATTGCACTCAAAGTGTAAAGAAGCAAGGGGAAAAAAGATTTTGTATTTTTTTAAGATGTATTTCTTGGAGCTTCTTGATTTTGACAGAATGAGCAAAAAGAGGACTGAGAGGATTGAACTAACTATTCTTGTCATTGAATGTGGGAGTTATTCCTGTTTGCTTCCTCTACAAAACCAGTTGCTCCAACCAGATCCTGAGAAGTTCTCCTTTGCACAACATGTTTGATCTGACAAACTGCTGGGCAAAGGCATTGAAGAATCTGGCTTAATCTCTGAAACCCCTACAACATTTTCCTTCATCTCAGAACGCTCCTTTGAAGATATTTAAGTCTTCCAAAATAGGAGATGGGAATGTTTTGCTTGAAGAATTTGGATGAAATTACTGTACGCAAAGTCATTTGCATACAAGGAGATGGGGGTTCTATTGGTTAAAAAGCTTAAGGAATCTTCTCATACATTTATATGTTTGATAAATTGTTTTTCTTCATCTGGTGCCCAGAATGAACACAAATGGTTGCATAATTTATGTAGAAATATGCAAAAGCTCTGCCAACAGGTACTTGTGGGAGAATCAAAGCTACCATACCCACGCATTCCTTTTACCTCCACCTCCACTTCTCCTTAACAAGTACTGGGTGCTCTAAGTCCATTATTTTCTGCCATTGGGTTCTCTTTGCTGTTGCAGCTCTACTCATATTATCATTCCCATTTGGATTATCTGCCCCTTTATTCTCTGGGCAGCCAAAGCATTCTCTATTAGTCCTAAATAAAGTTCAAGGTTTTGCAGAAACCTTACTTTCCAGGACACATTGTATCATCTCATCTCAGGAGTACTGAGGCTACATCACACACTTTGTGCATAGTGACTGGGGTTGTGTGTGTGCGTTTGCATAGTGTGTATGTGAATGTGCTTCCTTTTGCACTGTTAGTTTCTTTCACCCCAAGTTTTTTAAGCTTCTTGAATAAAAAGAACCATGTTTCAATATTAGTTACTATCTACTGAGTCCTCTACATGAGAGTAGCAACAAATGTTGAAGCAAACAATGAAAAGTAAACAATGAAAGGATTGTTTTAAACTTTCTTACCTGACCATTTTTTGTGTGTGAAATATTGAGTATTTCACAAAAATATTGAGTATTGGCCCGTTTATATTCCCAGTGGTAAATGTCAGAATGGCAGAAAATGGTAGTTTTCACCAATATCACCTCTCTTACTTTTATGGCCAGAGAATCACTTCCTTGTAGGTAGATATGGTATTGTAATATGTAACTAGCTCTGTTTGTAATATGTTTGTAATACATAATACTACATATTGTAGTATGTAATTAGTTCTGGCTGATGGATGTAAACAGAAGCCCTGTGTGCAATTCATGCCATATGTGTTCAAAGGCTGAGGGAAAGATCTTCTCCATCCTTTTGAACATAAACCCTATGGATGGAGCACAAGGAACTGTGTTAGATCCGGGAAGATCTTGGGACCCATGTGGATCCATATTATTAATCATGGACAGTAAAATTTGAGGGAGGAGTGTTAAAAATTAATACCAGGAAGCAAACACTTTTTTTCTGTTTTGTTTAATCCACTGTTGGTTTGGGTTTCTATGATTTACAGATGAATGTTATTCTGATACCTCCATTTAAACCTAGGATGTCTACATTCCCAGTTTACCAGGGATAACCATGATGACAGTGATTTTTCTACTACTTCCTAGCACTCTCAAAAATACCTGGCTTAGGTGATACATTATATGATGATGCTACATAATCCTCTAGATTCCATATATTTCTAGCTGCAGAAACATTTATGGAAATGTTTTTCCTAGGAGTTTACATGTAAATATAGTTAAAAATGGAGTTACTCTGGGTCAAACAGGGTTGAAAGAGCTACAATTTTGCCTAATAACTACAGAGCATAGTCTAGGCCTGAAACGGTATTTAAGTGTGTGTGTGTGTGTGTGTGTGTGTGTGTGTGTGTGTGTGTGTGTGGTGGGGTGGTGGTGGTGGAGTGTGTATCTATTGTTAATTTGCTTATTTTTTTCTAAACTGAATGAGATTATTTCTAACAACTGTAAATATGGTGTTCTTGGAGATAAAAATAATGATAAATATAAAAGAGACATAAAGATCTGTGCAGTGCTAAAGTCTCTTTCCTAATTGTGTTCTATTGAGTTTAGTCAATTCAGTAAATTGAATTATGATCCATATACACCCATAGGATAAGTACCTAAATTATCCTGATTTTACGGAAGAGAATATTGAGGTTTAAAGAAGTTCAGTGATTTTCCATGGTTATATAGCATCTGTAGGAAATCCTGAAGACTGGTAAAATAGACAAGAAGTAGAAAAATTCGTCTTGTTAGAGCCAAATGATGGGTTTCTGGCATTTTAGGAAAATATAGTTGTAAAACTGTCCCTACAGGTGGAAAGGAAGACAATACTTTAGTATTATGTAAAGTGTGTCACATACTTCCAGCCTTGCCTGAGGCAACTGATATAACTATCTTTGAGTGAATTCTTCCTTTTAAGCTTTATCTTCAAAAAACACTTCTGTTATTTGACTTTGGCAGGGAAATAGCACAAGTGTAATGCCTTTGCATAAATTAGCTTCACTGGGCCTCCATCTTCAGCCAGAGCTGGAGACCCAGTGGGTTACAGATGTTGGTTTTCGGGATGGTACAAGATGGTACTCTGAGTAATCTCAAGTCTCTCTAACATCCTAATAATGATACCCTAGTCAGGATATTTCTAACTATGAATCAGGCTGTCAGGAGAAAGATTACTAACTGAAAACACTGAGGGGACAGACAAAATGTGAAGCCCACAGAAGGGCTTCTCTTCCAGTGGGTATGGTGCATGGGTTGACCATGTCGGATTTCAAATGTGTTGATTCAGTCAGCCCTTGGGATGGATCTTGAGTAACCAGGGACCTATGTTGTTTCATTTGTTTCCCCAAGTACAGAGACCATGTACTTAAAATCATTTGCTTGCTAGCCCGTGGCATCATAGGAATCTTTGGCCTAGAGCACCTGGGACTGCAAGGAAGTAGCAAGTAGGGGACTGGAAGAATTCTCTGAACTGAACAGCAGGTATTTGTGGAAAATTTGAACTTAGTTTCTATAAACATAGGTCGAGTTTTCTCTGCATACATAAGGCATATCCTATGGATATAAATGGGTAACTACGTAATTTGACAACAAAAAGGGATATGATTAACAAATCTGGGAAACATGAAATCAGGTCAATCCTGGGAAAATAGAAACACATGTTTACAATAATTATACATCATCTCTCCCCTCAAAACTCTCAACCCTAGCAGAGTTGTCTGAATGGCCAGAAGTACTGGCAAGTATTTTTTGTGATGAAAAAGTTTTCTCATGACCACTAATATTTTATGCCTGAATCCACCCTCCTCTCACCCCCCAAAATCAAGTACTTCATGATGTTTCCATGAGTTTTGCAGTTTCTAGCAAATATATTCAACTTTCTCATCCACGATTTTTGGAGTAGATCACTAAAATACAGGATAGCATACAGGAAAGATTAGTTAGGAAAGTCAATAGGAACTGATGTCTATAGCTATTATGGGATGGTCCTTTTAGGTCACTTAGGTCACTTATGCTTTGCACATAAACAGGCACTGTATATTTATTAGAACAGGTAGGTAGCATTTCCCATGTGATGTCTACCTTGTCTTGGGTGTCAGGGTGGGTTGATATGCTTTGGATCAGTAATTCTCAGTTGCGACCTGTAGACCACTATCTGCCAGGACTAGAGGCCAGGGAAGACATGGTACAGAGCCTTAAGACATTCACGAATCACCACATAGAACCTTGTCTGACAAATACCCACTTTGGCTGCTATGTGAACAAGAAAGGAATGTTTATTTTTTAATTCAGGGGGAAGTTAGGGGTCTGTTATAAGCAGTTCCCTTTATCTTATACAGTAGTTTAAGCCAATCATGACTAGACCTCTGAATGTAGAGCGTCAGGGCCTACTTCCTTTGAGTTCTTGATGTCTCCCACTCTTGACTAATTAACTGAGCCCCTGTTACCAGGGAAGAAAGCAGGCATAGATGTTTTATCAGGGGTAGGAAGTGTCTACCACAAAGTCAGAACAACTTATGGACACCTGTTGAAAACACTGAGGTCTGAATCCTTTCCCAGGATTACTGAATTAGTCTCAGGTGTCTACATCTTCAGAAGCCCTCTGAGCGATTGTAATGCACCCTGAAGATGGAAATGGCTGCTCTGTGAGCTGTTATGGGCAGCAGCTCATGAACACTCAGTGCAGCATCTTCCTCCAGAACACAGATGTGCTGAGAAGCAGAAGAAAGTGTCAGAGGCAGAAGCCATCATTCCTTGAAAGGGATCATAGGAGTCTTGATAATGATGACAGATGCAGAGATGATATCTGCCACCACCTGGATGCTGTCATGCTTACATGACAATAGTAAATGGGAAATGTCATTTAGAGGAGGAATAACCTCTAAATAAGATAGGAAGAAGCCTTTCAGGTCACTCAAGCTACTCTTTGCCTAAACACAGTCACTGATGACAGTTTACCCAAAGCATATTGCTCAAAAAATTTTAAGTTAGACCACCACCACCATCCTGCATGCCACAATTAAGCTTTGTAACGAGCCAAGTGCCTAATAAGGGCAAAGTCATGAATTAGAGATGCCATAGATCTCCTTGACACAGGCATCCAAAGCGCCAGAGGAGGTAACGTGGACATGAGAGCTGGGAGTCATGTTTGAGTGATGCAGCAACACAGGGAAAGATGTCCAAGTCTGACAAAATGTAGTCTTCTAAGCCCGAACTAGGTCGCTAAGTCTGAAAGGTTAAAAGAGGCCTGGTGAACCAATGTAAAGCCACACACACACGGAAACTGGGTGGGAATGTCCATAAAGCAACCCAGAAATTTGGTTAGTGAACATCTGGCAAATGGCTTCACAAATGTTTTCCCTGCATTTTAGGTAGGGGAATGCCCTAAAGGCATAGGGATATATATAGACTAAACATCATCAGAATAATTCACTATTGCCTCGAACTCCATGTGATCCAAATCAAGGAACAAGGGCTAGCTTAATTTAATGAACGTAGAAGGCAAAAAATAGTTTAATCTATTAATATTTTGTAAGGAACTCTATCTGGCAAATAGCGGAAATGATTCTGCCAATGGAGGTTCGAGGCAGGAGACAGGAAGAGCCTGTGTTCAGCATGGAAGGGGGGGCCGGCGGGGGACATAAAAAGCTTTCATTGCAGTCATAGGTTTCCACCTTGCAAATGAGCTTAGGGAGATTGAGTTAGTGGCTGAAACATTACTTGAAGCCCTTTGAAATGTAATATCGTACGCCCTCTGGTGGTTACATTTTTTAAAATTTTAAGTAAAGAAAACCCGAATGAGGCAATGACTGAATGTCAAATACAGAAATAACCGGGATTCTAAGTATCACTTAACAGAGCCACATTCAAATGTCCTGACCCTTAGTTAAAAGTGTTAGCCCTTGAACAAGAAAGAAATGAAAAACATTTCATCAGTTCTGGAGATTGCTGGGAAGACTACTTTCTCCTAGTTTTTCTCCATCACTTTCCAGGAACTTTTCCACTATGCTTCTGTCATCAGAATACGGCAGAGATTGCTAAGATTCTGACTTCACTTGGGATGGCTCTGAAGTTCTGCCACTTCTCAATATTTTGATAGAAAATCCTTTGGCAACTGGAAGGGCAATTTCTAAAGGAGACTTCAAACCACACAATGACTTTAAATGTGATTATACAGTAATACATTGAATGATGCTTGGCCAGGATTTAACCAACTTGTCTGTTTTCCTCTTTGTTTTGTCTGGGAGACAGAAAAAGAGTCTGGCCACAAACATGGCAAACTATCATTAAATTATGTCAAGTGTAAATAGTTGTGACTGACGCCACAAACAAAACACAGGAATCCAGGAACAAAAGGGCACTTCAGTGAAGATTAGCTGTTCCTTAAGCAACAGATTTTGAGGACCTAGATTCCACGAAATTAGTGTTCTGATTCAATTTTACATGTGTGTATCTGTGTGTGTGTATAACATATACTTGGGTACTGCAAAAAAGTTTGTGGAAAAATGGAATTAAAAGATAAAATTAAGACACATAAACTCTTTCTCAACATAAGCTCCATCAAGTTTAAGACTCTTTTGTAAGCAATGATATCAGTCATTTAGTTCATCCCTAAAGAATTGAGGGTCCTGGGAATTTAGCCATGTCAGTGCAGTCCTTTTTACATTATTAACTCATGAAACATGAATAAATTTAATATTTTTTCTAAGATTAGGAAACAAAACAAGTCAGACGGAGCCAAATCAGGACTTAAAGGTGAATCCCTAATGATTTCCCATCAAAACTCACAAAATTGCCCTTGTTTGATGAGAGAAATAAGCAGAAGCATTGTCTTGGTGGAGAAGAACTCTCTGGTGAAGCTTTCTTGGGCTTTTTTTCTGATAAATCTTTGGTTAGATTTCTCAAAACACTCTCACAGTAATAGTAGATGTTGTCATTCTTTGACCCCCCCCCCCGCCCCCAGGAAAGTCAACAAGCAAAATGCTTTTAGCATTGCCCTAAAAAAGTTACCAGGAACTTTGCTCTTGACCAGTCCACTTTTGCTTTGACTGGGCCACCTCCACCTCTTGGTAGCCATTTCTTTGATTGTGCTTAGTCTTCAGGATTCTACTGGCAAAGCCATGTTTCATCTCCTCTTACAGTTCTTTGAAGAAATGCTTCAGGATCTTGATTCTGTGTTTAAAATTTCTATTGAAAGCTCTACTCTTGTCTGTAGCTGATCTGGAGCAATGGTTTTGGCACCCATGGAGTGGAAAGATTGCTAAACTTTCATTTTTCAGTCAGAATTGTGTAAGCTGAACCAATTGAGATATCTGTGGTGTTGGCTATTGTTTCCTCTGTTAATTGTCGGTCCTCTTCAATTAGGGAACAAATAAGATTAATTTTTTCCTAGCAAATTGATGTGGATAGTCTGCTGCTGTCGACTTCATCTTCAACATTGTCTTATCCCTTCTTAAAGTCAGATATCCATTTGTAAACTACTGATTTCTTTGGGGCATTGTCCTCATAAACTTTTCATTAAGCAATGATTTCACCTTTCTTCCAGCTAACCTTCACCATAAATTTGATGTTTGCTTTTCCTTCAATTTTTAGCAGAATTCATGTTGTTCTGATAGGGCTCCTTTTCAAACTGATGTCTTATCTTCTTAGTTCCTCAAACTAGATCCTGTTTAGACATGTTATAAAAAGTTAGTATGAGTTTATTATGGTGCAAAAAATTTTTGAAATGTATGCGTAGTTTTTTCATAATATGCATTTTCCATAAACTTTTTGACAACCTCTTGTATATAGCTAGACATATATATAATATATATATATACAGCTAGAATATTTATATATATTTCCATACAAGAAATATATTATATGTTTAATAAATATTTGTGAAAGAATGAAATAATCTGGAAAACTCTTATAGTTTTTGCCTGGATTTTTCTGAAAGACAATTCCTGAAAAACTACATGGTGTTCTTGATTTTTTGGTGGGCAAGGAGGGTTTGGTGAGTCAGGGGAGGATGTTGTTGAATTGGATCACATTTACATTCAGAGCAAAATAAAAGGTATCCCCAAATCATTTTTAATAACAAAATTTTATTATGCAAATCCTGGAAATTGTATTCATTTTAACTGTCACTATACAGGTGAATGCACCTGTAAAACAGAGTTAGTAGAACCTTGGCAGAACCATCCCAATGGTCTAAAATGACTTTGAAATGTGATTTGAAATCCCCGCAACTTTCCAGTTTGAAAATGAGGAACTCTAAAACCAATTCTAAGAGAGAAAATTCTTCTTGATGTGAGTATAATTTTGTGTATTGTTAGGAGACCCTTCAACTTCCTAAGCACAATTGACTTTCTTATAGGAAGGCACTTACACTTGATTTCTCATTTATAAGGAAAACCTTTGATTGCAACCTTTTGGAGTTGGTTATATTTAAGTTTAGTTGGACATTAATTAACTGCCCATTCTATTTGGCTTCCAAGTATGAGGGAATCTCTAGGTTTAAAAATGCTAATGATGGTTTCTGAAGCAGCTTCAATCCCTAGTAGTCTAATAAGTATTGACTAGGAAACTAATATTCTTATTGAGTTAAAAAAAATAGAAAGAAGGAAGGAAAGAAGGAAAGAAGGAAGGAAGGAAGGAGGGAGGGAGGGAGGGATATCTAGCAGGTCCATAGGTTGCTGGTAAAAAATAAGCATTTACAACATACTTTCACACATTTTCCCAACACAAGCCCTGGCATATAACTGGTTCACAAGAAATGATTTTGAATTAAACTCGATGCCAATTTAAAAAATAAATATATCCAGAAAATAAAAATACAAAAGCCTCACCAGGCTCATGTACAGGAGTTAGTATTTTAAGCATAAAAATTTAATTGATAAAATTCCAACTATTTTCAGTACAAGTGAGAACATGCAGTGCTTATCTTTCTACGCCTGGCTTATTTTACTTAACACAGTGTCCTCCAGGCTCATCCACGTTGCTGCAAATGACAGGATTCCATTCTTTTTGATGGATGAATGATATTCTACTGTGGATATAGATATATAGATATATCACCACATTTTCCTTATCTGTTCATCTGTAGATGGGCATTTAGCTTGATTCCATATCTTAACTATTCTGAATGGCGCTGCAGTAAAAAATGGGAGTGCAGATATCAGCCTCTTCAACATACTGATTTCAATTCCTTTGGCTATATATCCAGTAATTAGATTTCTGGAACATATGGAAGTCTTATTTTTAGCTCCTTGAGGAAAGTCCATATTATTTTCCATAGTGGCTGTACTAATTTACATTCTCACCATAAGAGTGGTGGATAAGAGTTCCCTTTTCTCCATATCGTTGTCAGTATTTGTTGTTTTGTCTTTCTGATGATAGCCATTCTAACTGGGGTGAAATAATATCTCATTATGCTTTTGATTTGCATTTCACTAATGATTAGTGATAGTGAACATTTTTCATATACTTGCTAACCATTTGTATGTCTTCTTTGAAAGATATCTATTCAGATTTTTTACCCGTTTTTAACTTGGACTTTTGGTTTTTGCTTTTGAGTTGTTTGAGTTTTATACATATTCTGAATATTAATTCCTTGTCAGATGAATAGTTTGCAAATAGTTTTTCTCATTTTGAAGGCTATCTCTTCACACTGTTGATCATCATTATTATTTTTGCTGTGCAAAATCTTATTGGTTGATATAACTCCATTTGTCCATTTTTGCTTTTATTGCCTATGCTTTTGAGTTCTTATTCACAACATCTTAGTCCAGGCCAATGGCTTGAAGCATTTCCCCTATGTTTTCTTCTAGTAGGTACAGAGTTTCAAGTCTTACAATTAAGTCTTTAATTTATTTTGAGTTGATTTTAATATATGGTGAGAAAAAGATATGTAGTTTCATTTTTCTGCATATGGACATCCAGTTTTTTCAGCACAATTTACTAGAGAGATTGCAGTTTTGCCCATGAATGTTCTTGGTACTTTTGTCAAAAATCAGTTGGCTGTAAATACATGGATTTATTTTTGGATTCTCTGTTCTGTTCCATTGATCTATGTGCTTGTTTTTGTGCCAGTACCATGCTGTTTTGCTTACTGTAGCTTTGTAGTATATTTTGAAGTCAGGTAGAGTGATCCCTCTAGCTTTGTTCTTTTTGCTCAGGATTGCTTTGGATGTTTGGGGGTCTTTCTTGATTTTATGCAGACTTTAGGATTTTCTTTTTTAATTCTTTGAAGAACATCATTGATATTTTGATAAGGATTGCATTGACCCTGTAGACTACATTGGGTAGTATTGTCATTTTAAAAATATTAAGTCTTCCAATTCATGAGCATGGGATGCCCTTCCTTTTTTTGTGTGTGTCATCTTCAATTTCTTTTTCCAATATTTTATAGATTTATAGTAGAGATCTTCCACCTCCTTTGTTAAATTTATTCCTATGTATTTTTTTTTGTAACTATTGTAAATATGATTGCCTTCTTGATTTCTTTTTCAGGTAGTTTGTTGTGAATGTGTAGAAATGCTACTAATTTTGTATGTTTATTTTGTATCCTTCAACTTTACTGAATTCATTTATGAATTCTAAAAGTATTTTGGTAGAGTCTTCAGGTTTTTATACATATAAGGTCATGTTTTCTGGAAACAGGGACAGTTTGACTTTCTTTCAAATTTGGATGACCCTTATTTTTTTTTAATTGTCTAATTGCTCTGGCTAGAACTTCTAGCATTAGATTGAGTAAGAGTGTTGAAAGTGGACATCTTTGTCTTGTTTCAGTTTTTAGAGGAACAGCTTTCAGCTTTTCACCATTCAGTACAATGTTAGCTATGGGTTTGTCATATATGACCTTTATTGTGTTGAGGTGCGTTCCTTCTATACTACTATGATGAGGGTTTTATCATGAAGGAATGTTGAACTTTATCAAATGGAAGTGGTATCTCTAAAACACAATTATGATCATAAAAATCTCATACTTAAAAGTTTTCTATGTTAAAGGCTTCCTATTTTTGACAGAATGACATCTCTTAAATCTTTAACATAGTTACCCCAGCCTTTCATTATTGACTTTTCTGACTTCTCTTGGCTTATCTTGCTCTACACTTACCTCTTCCCTTTGTTTCCTTTCCCAAGCTTCTGTATATTCGTGTACACCCAACTGATTTTGATTCCTCAGGAGACCTGTGATTTTCTTTGTGTTTTTTTCCTCTAGCTGTGATTCTGTTAGAGGTTTTCTCATTTCTCATTTAATTCTCCACTTGGTCTCCTCCTTAGATGTTCTACCCAATCTAGTTAGGGGCCTCGCCTAGTTCCTCTCAAAGTACCATGTATTTGCTGCAACTTAGCAGTTACCACACTATTTATCAACTTGTATGTTCACAAGATTCTGAGCTCTGAGGACAAGGACCTTGTTCATCTCTACTGTTAAGTCTTATGTCTGGAATACAACAGACTCTGGATGTGTGTTTGTCGTATAAATAATTGAATTAATTTGTATCATGAAAGGGATTTTTGAAATTATTAATGTGATTTTTTTTCTTTTTGCCATGCTATTCATGAGGTTTTTCATCCTAGTACAATTGGGGCATCTGTTTGTATGAGGAAATTAAGATTTATTATAGAAGGTATTCATAGGAAAAGACTGACATAGTATTAATTAATTTTCTAACATGCAATATGATAATTTGTGTGTATGTATATACTTTATACATAATCTTTATATAGAGATAGAAAATAAGTTCACATTTTCTTCCCCCTTTTTTTTTCTTTATGAGGTCTTACAATGAACCAGATATTTTCTCTAGAAGAAACTAAGAATCATCCTAACATTTAATTCGAGTCATCCAGTTATATATTATTTACATTATTTAGTTCTGTTACCGTGAGGTGAGTCTAAGAAAGAAGGCTAGATTAGTGATTCACAAAATAAAGGAGATAGATTTTTTAATATACATTCAAGTTGTGTGAGTTTAAATATGTGACCTACTTACTCATTAATGAATGAAAAAAACGCTATGACATATTTTTTTTTCCCAGACTGGGTCTCGCTCTGTCACCCAGGCTGGATTGCAGTGGTGTGATCATAGCTCACTGTAACCTCAAACTCTTGGGTTCAAGCAATCCTCCTGCCTCAACTTCCTAACTTGCCAGGACCACAGGCATGCACTATCATACCTAGCTAATTTTTAGAAAAATTTGTGTAGAGATGAGGTCTTGCCATGTTGCCCAGGCTGGTCTTGAACTCCTGCCCTCAAGTGACCCTCCCACTTCAGCCTCTCGAAGTGCTGGGATTATAGGTGTGAGCCACGGCACCTGGCCTATGACATATTCTTAAAGATAACATGTTGGAGACAGTTCATGAACATTCAAGATTTGATAACGAACATATATTAGGTATCAACTAGATATCCCCAAATATTAATGTAAACGAGAATAGATCTCTGTATTAGAAGGAGTGGTAGACATATTGCCATGAAAGAAGAGTCCAAAAAGCAACCCCAGTGACTTCTAAAGTGATTCAGAGAAAATCGTTGCAGCTTTGAGTTACCTCATTTCTAACATAAGAGAATTGGACTAACCAATTCATAATTTAGCAGAATATTCTAGACTCTCATCTGAGTTGAAAAACCTTTTTTTCTCTTTTAATGTAGTGAATTGCCTCAAAAAAGGGATTGACAGGCAATGTTTGACTTTCAACCTGGTCTTACATGCATTTCTTTTAGCTACAATTAAGTAGAAAATCAACAGAAATGTCTTTTGAAAGGTAATAAGTATTTTAAGGACAACATATTGTTATTACAGTTTTTTGAGTACTTTTCCATAACAAATGCATATATATGTGTTACCACCACCCCAATCAGGATGTAGAATATCCCCATCTTCTCATAACATTTCTTCTTACCACATTTTGGTCAACCCTCGTACCCTGGGGCAGCATTGCTCAGATCTGTATCACCATAGATAAATTTTATCCATTCTAGAATTTCACATAAATGGATTCGTACAGCATGCTCTCTTTTGTCTTATACTTCCTGAACTCAACATAACGCTTTGGAGATTAATCCATGTTATTTTGTGTATCAGTTGCTTGTTAATTTATTTTTAATTTTCATCTTTTGGCTTTGTTGTCTTCCATTGTGTGGGTAGATTGCAAGGTATTTGTGCATTCACCTGTTTATAGATACTTAGGTTGCTTTGATATTTGGTTATTACAAATAAAACTGCTGTAAACATTCCTATACAAGTCTTTTTGGGGACACATGGTTTCATTTCTCTAGGATAAATGTCTGAGAGTGGAATATCTGGGACATAGACATAATTCATTTTTAAAATAAAATATTGTATGTTAAACCAAAAACAATTAAAAAAAGACAAGGCCTTTCTTGAATTCCCTGAGCTTTAGTTTATTTCTGAGTGTAATCTACTTCATTATTTAGATTTTTTTTTTTTTGGCTGGAGACTTGCCTGACCTGACTTATGGGAATTTGGAATTGCCCCTGGCATTACATGTGGCAACACAATTGTGTAGAAGCTTCTGTGAAAGTTTTTGTTTCCATGAATGTTGGAAACTGCCAAAATTAAGAATTATGCACTCTGGGTGAACTTTCACAGAGCTCAAGTTGGTGTCACCAGGTGACAAGCCTAGGGCATAAAACATAAGCTAAATCAAGATAAGAGGTTTTTGTTTTGTTTTGTTTTGTTTCCCCCAAATATGGCTAAAGAATCACCTGAATGAAAATCCCCTGGATAGCTGATTAGACACATTTTTTAACAAGCACCTAAGAGATGCTTATACCTAGACAAGCTTAAGAATCACTACATCAGTCTAAACCAGTGATCTTTAGCTGTGATTGTCCATTAGCCTCACCGAGGGAGCTTTCAAAATCGCCATGCCCATGTCACAGCTAAGATTTAAGTCACAATCTCAGAGCTTAGACACCAGAAATCAGTAATGTTTAAATAGGTCCAGGTGGTTATAGTGAGCGGACAAAGATGAAAACTACTGGTTTACTCTGTGCCATCTTTAGTGTATTTGAGAGTGCCACCACCCACATCTCTAGTCCTTTATTGTGCATCAACATCATTCCAATACTACTTAAAAGGATTGAGGAAAGAACATTTATTTCCATTTACAAAGATGACTTGAGTAAGCAGGACTATCTCAGGTGCATAGCCATAGTTGTTTGCTGTGGTCTTATTGCCTTGTCAAAAGAATTGCACATCTTTATTCTGTGCTTTGAATGCCAAAATTAAATAATTAACTTTTCACTTCCGTAGTAAAATAAAATAACGTTTGTGTAAAATCAGCTAGGTAGTACGCTCACTTCCTGATTTTATCCACATATTGATTTGTTTGTTGAACCAAAGAAATAGAACTTGAATTATATGCCACACAAAGATGTATTTTGTGTTTTTTTTAATTTAATTTTGGTTTTTTATTTTTTTTTTGAGATAGGTTCTTGCTCTTTTGCCCAGTCATCATAGCTGACTGCAGCCTTGGACTCCTGGGCTCAAGCGATCCTCTTGTCTCAGCCTCCCAAGTAGCTGGAAATACAGGTGCAATATCATACCTGCTAATTTTTTATTTATTTATTTTTTTTGTAGAAATGGGGATCTGACTATGTTGTCTAGGTTGGTCTTGAACTCCTGGACTAAAGTAATCCTTCTGCCTTGGCATCCCAAAGTACTGGGATTACAGGTGTGTCCCACCACACCTGGCAAATGTGCTTTGTTTGAAGCAAATTCAAGAAATGAGATCTCAGCTTTCCTGAAATCATTACAATATACTTTTAAATGATGAACTTTTCTATTGCACTGATGTGTGCTTAATTTAGATATATGCAACTTTTAAGGAATATATGTGTATATTTCAGAAAGCGAAATTCACTTTATTGAGAGGAAGGCTTGTTAGTATAGTCCATTAGAATTAACAAAGTATTTGATAAAGCACATTTCTGTTATTCATGGTTGGATTTCTACTTTAATGCTATTCTTCCATTTTTCAAATTTTCTAACATTGGCATATAATAATTCATCTACAGAGCAACTTGAAGAATTTTCTTATTTGTAAATGCAGCATTCTCCACCTATCATGCTCACACTACAGCCACCTCACCCCAGTTAAGTGGATTTTATTCTTCACTGAAATAAAATACCTTGATGGAGTTCATCTAGGCAAACACAGGAGTTCATTTGAACTACCCAATGCCAACATGCTAATTAAATACTCTTATGTTCTCTTTAACAAAGAAAAGCCTTTGGACATAAAGTAAGAACCACTGGATCTTTACTTTTTAATGTGGCACAATTATTTGGGTCTACCTAGAAGTAACAAGATACAAGATGCCCTTTGACATTTGCAATAACTGAATTTTACTTTGAACCAGAAAACTGACCACATTTGGAGAAAACTTTTTTTTCCTTGTCTTCTTCAAATGTGGTTGGTTTGCCCATTGACAAAGTCAAGCCAGTGATCAGTATGTGGTGACTCTCCTAATTAAAAGTATGTTAAAACTTAAAGTATAGTAGTCCCCTCTTATCCATGGGGAGATCCTGTTCCAGACCCCCAGTAGATGCCTGAAACCAAAGATGGTACCAAACCTTATATATACTATGTTTTTTCCTATACATACACACCTGATAAAGTTTAATTTATAAATTAGGCACAGTAAGAAATTGACAACAATCACTACCTATTAGAAGAATTATAACGATACACTGGAATAGAAGCTATATGAACGTGTGCTCTCTCTCATTGTATTATAATCACCTATTTTCACACCATGTTTGACTACAGATAACTGAAACCATGGAAAGTGAAACCAAGGGAAAGGAGAAACTACTGTATTAATCATTCTCATAGTCCAGTCCCACAATTCCCACTATACATAACGGCTTTGCACTAGAAATGAAAGGACAGTTTGGCTGGCACGGAGTGTAAGTCATCTTTGAGAGAGCCTGGCCAGCCCCCTCCATCTGTGTCAATGTGCCAATCATGTCTCTTTGGAATTTCACAGGCCATAGCCTTGGTTATGCATCCATCCTTTAAGCAGCCCCTGTCCATCCACCATGCTGTTGGCCTCCTTCCATCCTTTCCAGCCCTCTTAAAACAAACTATAATTGGCATATGCTTGGCTGGGAGACAGTTTATTTTATTGCTACCTTTCCCAGTTGCTTTAACCATCGGATGTCTTGACAGTTGGCAAATGGAGACTGCGGTTCTGATATGTCACATAAAATCTGTTGGATGAATATTTTCCTCTAGGAAAAAGTGAATGTGAAATCTCATCCTGGCCCACCCTCTTTCCAAAACAATAAACATTCCCTGGCTTCCACCCTTCCCGTAATCATTTAAAGCAGTACAGTTGTTATGGAATGGGCAGCTGAACTAAATGCTTGCCTGGACCATCTGTTCGGGTATTTAGTCTTTAAGAAGATTACTTAAGTGACTACAGTTCATTGCAAAGAGGGTAGGTTCCATCAGAGAAAGTGCCAGGGTACTATGTCACAGCAAAATACAATCCAGAGATTCTGGAGGGACTGTTTTTTGGTTGGCAATACTGAACATCAGTGGAAAAAATAAGTTCTTTGCTTAAATATTAATACATAAATAATACAGAGATAAACTCATCTCCAAATCTGTGGCTTGTGTTAAGTTGTTGACACAAAAGAGATATGCTGGCAGAGGAGACCAAAATAGTTTTATTCCTCTATTTTCTTGAGACATATTTTCTGTTGTATAGAAACATCCTAAGTCTAAAAGGTCAAAAATCAGACAATTTACATATAAAAAATGTCATGACATGAAGTAGACAGGCTAGAAATATTGGGAAAGTAGAGGCAAAGATATTTTCTTAAGTGACATGACTTACATAGCTTTTAATTATTATTTTTTACTATATTTCTGGGCCTGAGATATTACAAATAATGAAGTACTTTTGTTGTTTTAACAAACTTTACCACAAAAATCAAGACTTCTAATTTTGTTTAGTGTTAGTATAGGACAAATTAAGACTCTGTGCAGGATATAAAACCTTTAAACTTGAGGATATATAAAAAATACATAGATTATAGGCCATGGTACTCACTTGAAGAGGGTAATTTTTTTTTATGTGATCTCATACCAGAAATACATGGTTCAGTTCAGTTAAATACCCAGTATCAAAATGGAAGTGAGGCCAGTGATAAAATTTATAGAGCAACAATTTGTAATAATACAAGAAGAATTTCTAATGTGAAGCATCCAAAAATGGAATTTTCTGCCTCTTCAGGTAGCAAGTAAATAAAATCTGGAAATATTAGAAAAGGAGCCTGAGACTCTTTAAATTAGATATATACTTTGGATGAGGGATTTGACGAGATGGCTCTTGCGATTCTAAAGCATTAAACAAATTGTATCTTAAAATTAAATAAATGTGGACACTTATGGAGTGTGGGCAAAATGGGTTAATGAAAGGAAAACACAGTTTCTTTTTTCTGTGTGTCATTGAGAAAAATATATTTTTAATTTACTGCCAGGAATATTTATTAATTGAAGAAATTTGGTCAAATAGAGTTGACAGTTTATGAGTAACCAAGAGTGGGATGAAAGATTGGAAAAGATGAGCAATTTACTGTGGAATAATCTTATAGCACTCATGAGTGCTTTCCAGTTTGTGAATTAAATGTCTGTGAAATGAGAAATGATTTAGAGCGTTATTTAAAAGAAGGATGTTTGATATCACTATCAAGGCCAGTGTTTAGCAGTAAGTCAACTGCTAGGGCTACCCAGGGCAGGGGTGAGTGGAAACCAGGTTCCCGAATAATGTCATCTCAGGGAATGGGCCGTTTCTACAACAGTTTCCAGGAAAAATAAAAGGGCAAGATATAAATATATTTTTAAAAGATAATATGTAAGGGATAAACATTTCCTCCTTATTTCCCCTAACGTTTTTATTAACATTTCCTCATTTCACTGAAGGAGACAGTGGTCTGCCTTAAAAACTACATTTTCCAGCCTCACTTGCAGATGTAGGTGACCATGTGATTAAGTTCTCACCAAGGAAATATGAGTGAATGTCTCCCAAGTGTGGGCTTTCAGGAAGCTCCATGAGGGGACAGGCTCAGGTGACAGGTTCTTTTTGCATTTCCCCTTTGTTCTTCTTTCCTTTGAGGAACATAGGAGCCAATTTGAAGGCATAACAAATAATGATACAAAAGCTAGAGGAAGCTTGGGTTTTTAATTATTGTGTACTTTGCATACTAGCCCTGGGTGATCTGCTTCTAGAATTCTTTTATGTATGGAGGAAAAAAAAACGAACTTATTTAAACCTCTCTTTTTTTTACTTTTCTATTTCTGTCCGCTGAAAACAATGTCTAACTGATAAAGTCAGAACAGATCTGTTATGATGTCTGTGACACGGTTTGTTCATTTTTCTGTTTCTGTAAGCATTTATACAAGGAAAAAAACACTTCTTCGTAATCCAGTTTACCATAAAAATAGATTCAGAAATAATTTATGGAAAAATTAAGAAAATAATTTTGACCGCATGAAGGGAAATCAAAGAAAAAAGGTTTTGACACTTTTACTCTGCCTGATTTTAATAGTACTGAAATGTCTTCCCTGTATCTTGAAAAACCTTTTCAGTTTTTAAAATAGAGTCATCTAGGTTTCCTATACAGTAAATCTCTGTTCAAAAAACTTTTATACAGGATTTGAGACTCTGTTACTTATCTGAAGAACTTCATTGTAGGGAATTCTCTTCACTCTCTTGGTTTATTCTTTCACTGTTGCTTTCTGTTCCATCAAATTCTTACATACTCAATAAGACATTTTAGCATACTTTATGACTTACTCAGAATTATGCTAAGTACCATAGAAGAAGCAGCTAGAAAACACAAAAAAGCATACCTATTCAACTTGAAGATGCCATAAATCTCTGCTGTAAAGCTTATATAGCACTTTATACAATCAAGTTAGAAAATAATAATTTGAATTGCTCATTCTGCATTTCTAAATTAGGAATGATTAATGGAAAATTTTGCATTTTGTATCCAAAGTGTCAACTAATGAAATACAGATTAGGTGAAGATTAAATGGAAAGTAGTTCATGAAAATAAATAATTCCCCCTCCCCCCAAAAAAGAACCATAAAGACCCAAAGTAAAAGTTTTATTTGACAATGAACATTATGCATAAATGGTTGATTCAACAGCTAAGCAAAAGCAGTGGAGTGCACATAATAATGATGATAAAAATGACTAGCATTTATTGACCTTTTAGTAAGGACTTGGCATATTCTGTATTACTTATATGTATTCCCCATTTAATAATAGAAGTTAATGATGTCACTGCATCCTGTGCTTGTCAATCAATAGCCAGAGAATAATAATATGCGATAGTAGGTGACAGCTTTAAGAAAGCTGAACAACCTACATCTTAGGGAAAAATGACTAGGATTGAGAAAGGTCAGAAATCAGGGCATGTGAGATCATGTGAAGAAAATGAGTGAGTTCGGCACATTCAAAATCAGTGTGTCCAGATCACATCCCAACTCTATTTAATCCAATAAGAGCTGCCAGTCATTAAGTAACCACAGACTCCACCAACTTCGTGTATCTTTGAGACCTGTAAATCTTCCCCGTCATTGCATTTTGGAAAGTGTTGCCTTGACACTGGCCCAAATAACCAATTATTTTCTAAAAGTGGCAATCATAGTCCTGCCAAATATATAACCTATGCTTTTCAAATATACCATAAAAGATTCCCTTAGACTTTCTGACTTACAGGCTGAGACTTTGAATGGTTGAACAAAAAAACTTAAATTAATTTTCTTGATTTATTGGAAAAGTAGTCTTGTTTTTAACGTATTCCCAAGGGCATAGGCTAGGACCATTTGTCTTGGCTCCACCTGTCGACATTGATCAATAATCTGTTTTAGCACTCAACTACATAAAAGATTTACACTTTCTTTCCATTGGAAAACATTCCTTGAAATCCACACAGTCATTTTAGGATCCGCTTTACAGACTCTTTTTTTTTTTTTTTTGTGCCATTTATAGAAACATAAGCCCAAAGCCCTGAATGTTTCAAGCATGAAATAACAATAACAGAAAAAATATTCTAATCCAGTCATTAACACCTTTAAGTGTTCAGTCAGTTGGATTAGCATTCCATTAGCATCAGCTGCTTTTAAAGTCTCAAGATTAATCTATGAATAATAATAATAATATCCCAAAGGCAAACATGTATAGATAGAATTTTAAGGTTTTGGCAAGAGAAGAGTTCAGAATAATTAAGCCAAGGATATTTGAGTTTACACTTGTAGTTGCAGTTACTCACAAAAAAGTGCAAATACTAAGCACACATTCTATCCATAAATGTATAATCAATAATGGAACAATTATTAAACTAATTACTGTTGGAATATATTTTGATACTTCCCTCCAAGAAGGTCAGAACATAGCCATGGTTAATGAGTAAGAAGGGAATTAAGAGTATCATTTTGGCAAAAAAACAAGACAAAGCATACAGAGTAATGGATACCTATAAAATTAGGATTCTTGTTTGTCTTCACAAATAGCTCTAAAGACTAATGCTAAAAAGGAATTCAAAAAAATTGTTTGTAATGAGAGCATTATTGGATAAGTGGGAACATTCAGGAGGTCTCTAAGACTCTGTTATGCTGTATATCTAAGAGGAAGTCACTTCTGTTTTCTCAGTCTCGTTTTTCCCATTTAAAAACTAATGACGTAAGAATACATAATCTGATTAATATACTTTTGAGCTATCTTCAGATAATTGACCTAGATCATTCATGGACATGTTGTAGCTGTTAGGAAAAAACTCAGGGGTAAAGACTAATAAAATACTTTAAGATGTGGCTAAGTAACTTTTGTGGGGGGGAGATAATTCTCCTACATCAGTGTCTGTGTGTGTGTGTTTGTGAATGCTAATGTGAGCCCTATCAAAAAATGACAATAACTGATTCATTTCAAGTCCAACTTTCTACTAGGGAATACACCCATGGTAATGAGTCAGAGGAAGAAGAATTTTAAAGCTATGCCTACTTTACTGTGGGAAGGATCTAGTCCATTAAAATAGAGAACATGCAAAGGGCTTGAAATGGTATGAAAAGAAACAGAAATGAAGCATCTGCAGTTTCCACTTCATTTATCACTTTTAAGCTCATCTTTTTAGTTTGTGTTCCAATAAGAAGCCCTATCAACACATTGAGGAACTTACAATCCTAGAGAAATTGGCTAGTTAAGTCCTACACAGATATTTTCAGAGATCTTTTACTACTCTATATGAAAACATTGTGTCTACTTAAATAGTGTACAGCAGTGAATGATACAAAGGAGGGATTTGATACATATTATTAGTTACACTTTATGGAAGAAATATTTTTTCCAGGGTAGCAACCAGGACTCTGCAGTAAACACCATAAATCAAAGACATCATAATGCCAATCAGAAGCTGTCCTTAAGCCCTGTTGATAAGGCTAAATATGGTAGGGTAGATTAATTTTTTCCACTGTTGCTTCTTTTACCTCTCCCTGCTCCGCATTCAGATAGACACTCTCAGTTCAAATGGGAATGGGAAAAAATATATTGTAGACTCAGTTCATGAAAAGATAAGGAATTTACAGCAGAGTTTTATTTTCAATGGAACCTTTTTTCTGGACCTCTCTATGCACAAATTAAATGAATGCTCATTGGATTAGATGTAAAGTTTCTGGGAAATGGTCTTTCAATCAATATAATTTTAAGTGGCTGATATTTTAAAAAGAGTCCATGAAAAATAGACACTTGATTAAACCATCAAATTAATAACATATTACTATAGAGCATTATCAAGACAATTCTTAAATGAAAGACAGAAACTATTCATTTTATATAGCCAATACTAATTTTCCCATTTAAAATGGGTGTTTACTTTCTGATTTATCCATCTACTCTTTGGCATTAGTTCAGTTTGTAAATTAATTTTTGAAGAACTACCTTTCCTATCCCATGACTTCGATTTAAACAAAATGTGTACTTTTTGGTAAATAATTAAAACAGTTAACACTTTGAGATTAATTTATAAAAAGAAAAGCAAAACATTTTGACATTCTTTTCAAATGCATTTTCTATAATGGAATATTTATCCTTTTAAATGACATGATTGGGGAAAACAGTGTTTTCTGAAATTATAGTAGTAGCATTGGTCCTGATAGCAAATGTGTCCAAGGATTTCACACCATTTTGAATAGACATGTGCATTTATTTGGAGAATTGAGCTGTTACTAAAACCAAATTGTTATTACCATGTTTCAGAAACGAGTACCAATTGCAATTTTCCATATTTTGAAAAAAATCTAACATATATCGCTCTTAATGTTTACTCAACTGCTTGCATAGAAAGAAACTTCTCTAGTTTTTCCAAATTAAAGCTTTTCTGCTGGTAAAAATTAAATGTGCATAAATTTTTTGACTTTTTATTTCTTTTGTTCAAACTGTATTCTCCATCACAAGTCTTCTTGACCTTTAAACGATTGCATGGATCCTGTCACTCGTAAATTTTCCTGTAGAAGTTATAATATTCTGTGTACTATTTATATCTTGTGTCTTTTACAACTATATAGGCTCATATCTGACCCCAAAAGAAAATGCAAAGAGTATTATCATCTTCCAAATGATTTTTTAAATCTCAAATGTTTAATGTAATCTAACATGTACTCAGTAGGGCCTTCCAGATCGAAATAATATATTGTTGTTGTGATATCTAAGACAAATATTATAAAATCAATTTGAACAAAAAAATCTGATACAGAGCATGATACTTGGCAAATACAAAAACTAAGCTATGCGGTTCCCAGTGTCTCATTTTCCCCTTACACGACATGTTTTATTTTCAGTAGACAAATTAAAAATAAAAGGCAAGTATAAGTATATGGCAGTGAATAGGAACGAAGATATTTAGACCACTGTGTCTGGCTTCTATTTTAAATCTAATGTGATACCATTTCTCCTTAAGCAAATCTTGAGAAGTTTGCTTAAGAAAAACATTTATTTTTTAGTTCAAACTTGCAAAATCTAGCCTCATAAAATATGTCTAAGTTTTCTTTTAGCACCATGTCAGTAGTTTCTTAGATTTAGGATGAAGAAGGTAATTTATTTGTCTTAGAAAGATTTCACAAGCACAATTAACCCTTTGATTTCAAAGGTTTGCTGTGAAATGGTATATTGCATTATCTGGCATACTGAAAATGATTTCCAGTTTAATTTAGTCAATATTGAATGAGAACCTAATGGAAAACTCACTAGTGATAATGCATTCTCATAGTGAGAAATTATATATTACATATAAGTTATAACTCTTGAATTGTTTTGATAATGCAGAAATATCTTTCACTGTATTATGTTTCCCTGTATTTCCCTGTATTATCCTCTTGCTCCCCTACCTGCTTCCTGAATCCAACTAATCTCATTTAATTATTTTTAACTCTTTCTTCAGGGCTGCAGAATGTTTATCAGCCACTCCCATAAATGTAATCTTGTTGGCTAAATGCTACATAAATGATTATGATTTACTTTTCTTTCACAATTAAAGGTATCCTAAACCTGATTGCAGTTTGCCTCAACTTTATTATTTTCTCAATGAAAGTTAGATTTGTCAAGGTAGTAGCAGGTTTATTTGAATGTAAGACTCTGGAAAAATCCAGTTCCTGTGGTTACTTTGGCCAGAGAGCTATGCTAATTTGTCTAAAATTTCAAAATTATTAGAGAAGTAATTCTAAAGATTATGCTTGCTATTATAAATCTTGGAAACGTGCATATAATTCTTGCACATTGATCTTATAGGTGGCAGTTTGGTTCTTTCCTATTACTAGCTTATAATACTGAGACAATAAAATAAAATAAAATTATGACATATGCACATTTGCTTTCTTACAGTATTCCTGGCATTTTTAGAAAAGTTAATAAGTACCGTTATCACCAAAATGCAGACAACCTCAATTATGTGATAATGAATTTATCAAAATAGTGAATGCTCCTGTGAGAATGGCTACACTAATTCTTGTGTTTAAAAAATAGCATGCTCAGTGTTGTGGTCAAATAGAATTCACTGAAGTAAAAAATAGATGAAAATTATCAGGTAAATATTTTTAACAAACAAATCCATGAGTAACCTGGTTTCATTCCAAATATTCTAACAGTTAAATAAGCACAGAGAATTGTTTAAACATAAATTTATTTGTTTTTAATTTTCTCCCAATTCAAAGTAAACCAATTCAAAGCAAACATAATTACATATGATAAATATTACCAAAAAGGTAGCACAATCTATTTTGAATTGCATATTTCTGTCAGTTGCATAATAAATAAACTATGTAAAAGTTTAAAGGCAGTTGAATAGGCACAAAAGATAAGTCCAAGTCTGTTCATTTGTTGATTCAGCCAATGTTAAGTGTTTTGTATGTGTAAGATGCTGTTTCAGCACAGGAAGATATACAAACACAAATTAAATATAATGCAATGTAATGGTGCAGATTACACTTGGACACAGTTCGAAAAAAGATACCAAGTGTTGCCTAGGTGGAAGGGGTGAGTGCATCATAGTATGTGCCTGGAGCTGTCCAGCTTCATGGCAAGGGAAGGTGAGAGTACTCCTGGCACAGAGGACAACACAAGAAATTGCTCCCAGGTGAGTAAAATGCTTTCAGAGAAATGCAAGAAGTTCTATGTTGCTAAAACTTAACATATCAGGAAAGATTGATATGAAGACTGGAAAAGTTATCAGGGAGGGCCTGGCTTGCAAAGAAGCTAGCAAAGGCAATTTCTTAAAGGGAAATTTAAGGTAAAAAGAAGTTGCAGATATACAGGAAAGAAAGGACAGTGCATTGCTTCTGAATTTTAGAGTGGAGCTAGTGTAGATTTGAGTTAAACACAATGACAAGTCATCCCAGAATTTTGTAGGTAACCAACAGGAAGAAATTCACTAGCTTAAGGTACAAATGCTGTCACATACATTATTTTAGTAATTATTAAATTGAACTCTCTGGCAGAAATTTTAGACTTTCCCCCTTGAAACTCCCCCTATTGTTGTAAGAATTAAATGATAGTGTTTATTAAATGATAGTGATGTGTCTATCTTTCTCTTTTACAGTTTTTTGTCACTTCAAATTGTCCTGAAGTTTTCTCTGTCTAAAGAGAATCATTTATAATTTCAAATGATGAATGAAGGCTAAAAGAGACATATCTGAAAAATATCTGTCTGCTAGTACCTTTGCTTCAGTTGATACACTCAAGGTTACACTTACTGGTCTATATCCAGGCAAGAGTAGTAATGGTGCTTATACAAGTATTTAAAAATGACAGATCTTTTGGTTGACACTTGAATGGCCATTATTTTTTCCTAAGCATCCTCCCAGCCAGGATGGAGGGGCTCAGAGGAGCTCCCAGTATTAGCCACAAGCTGTGCAGAAACCTATACTTTCAAACACAACCATATACTGTGCTGATACCAGCCACCAATATGTAAAACTTTATGTAGATCTCAGAGGACCAGCTCAGAATCCCTCCCTCCTTGTGAGTTCCTCATTAAATATACTGGTATCATTTTTCCTTTTTGCCAGCAGCTGAGTGAGGGCTATCCCTCCAGACTCCCCTGACTAAAAATCTTAGGGAGTCAAATTGTCACAAGATCCATGAATATTAAAGGACATCCTAATCGTCCCAGTGTCTGTTTTACTCTTCTCTCAGTATATTTGTTGCTTGGCTGTGAAAATACACAGGGTAAGAATTAAAAAAAAGACACTTGACTTTGGTCCAAATTTGAGGATCACCATACCCATCACTAACAACTAGAACGAGTATAATTTTATTTTTAGCAATGTAAAGAAGACATAAAATCAGACATGTTTATGTCTCTCTTTTAAGAGAGAGAAGTGATTACGTTTGTAAGTACCCTTCACTTCTTCCACTAATGTAACCTAATCACAGGAGTGAAATATCATCACATCCACACTGAAAAGGAGAGGATTATACAGGAGATTATATGCTACTGGATGGGAATATTAGGAGCCATCTTAGAATTCTGCCTACCTAGCTAAATCTTTACCTATAAGCTCCATATCTATCTATCTATCTGTTTTTTTAAGTATTACCAATTGATTTCATTCTAGGGAAAAAAATAGGTAATTTACACTGTTATTTCCTTTCACCTCTCCCCTTTCTCTCCCATTTTAGTTATTGTAATTATTTTTATTCATCATGGTTTCTCATTTTATACTTTCTCTCTCAGCCAAAATGCTGCAGTTGTTTAGTTTTCTGTATGTAAGTGGAATTAGTGCTTATCAGTGGAATTTTCACCACTTTTTCTATGCTTCTAAATTCTTTATCTTGATCTCTTGGATGGTTGGATATAAACATAAAGAAATTTGTATATATTAAATATATATTAAGTTTGGAAGAGCTAATGTTTCCCTTTGCCCTTTTTATTGGATGAAATTTTGCCTAGTTAGAATATTCTTAGTCAGATTGTGTTCTCTTCTGAATTTTATAAACAGTAATCTAATGTCCTCTGGCATGTAAAGTTGCAGGAGAATCCAAAGCTAGCAAGATATTTATCTCTTGTGGGTGACTTGCTCTATTTGTACTGCTACCTAAACTATTCTTTCTTTTTCACTGATGCTCAAAACCTTAACCAGAATATGCCTTAATGTCGATTATTTACTTCTTTTTCTAATACAGAAAGAAATGTGTGGACTCAGTCTTTCCTTAGTTCCTGAGACAACTGCCTGTATTATATCCAGAATAGTTTCTTCTGCCACATTTGTTGGACACTTTCGATTAAGGGTGCCAAACATTCTTAGACTGTACTGTTTTTGTCTTCTGAAACTACCACCTCTGAAATTGTGTGAATCTCTCTTTTTTTCTTTATTGCCATTATCTCAGATTTCAACACCGTTGACATTAATGAGGGCATGATTATTTTATTCTGGTTCTGAGATATTCCTAATTTATTTATTAAATTTTTAATAATTGCTGGTCTTTTCAAATATTTTTATGATTTATAAAACCATTTTAAGAATAATTCAGTGTCTTGGAATGCATCTTACTGAATTTTTATTATGTTTTTTGATAGCTTAAAGTATTCGTAGGGAAACTTTCTCTGCCATGTATCATGGATTACATTTTCTTCAATTCTTGGTAATTTTTAAACTGATTTTTTATATGTTGCATTCTTTTTTTGTTGTTCCTGTCTATGTGATAACGTATTTGCTTATGTAGCAAGATTTTTCTTTTTATATAATTGTCCCTATTTAACAAGATTCTCCTTGCTGAACCTCCTTGTTGCTGCCCTGGCACACTCAGGCTTTTCTTGGTCCTTCCCACTCTGCACTGCATTTGCATCTCAGAGTCCGATTCCTAACCTCCATTCCGTTCTTTGAGGCCATGGGAGTGGGTGTAGACTCTACACTGCAGAGGGAGATGCTCTGAAATTGCTTTGTGTTTTTGCTCACAGACACTTGCTCTAGTGCTGCTTCTGGAGTCTGAACATCCTGTGCCAGCTCCCATTCCAGGCAGGAGAGAGTGTATTCCATTCACTTCAGCTGCGGTTCATCCTCCCATGACTGGACAGCGCCCTCTGTCGTAGTCTGGAGGTAGAAGGTAGGTGGATCTACTCTGAAGATTTTTCTTGGTTTTCTGCAAGGCTGCCTATCTGCCCCTGTCCATCCCTCATCTATCGTTATTCCTCTATACTAAAATTCTAATTGAAAAAAATTAATATTTTCTCTTTTCTGTACTGTTTCTGGATTTTAGAAAGCTACTATAAAAAGTACAGGACACTGTTTTTTTCTTCCTTCAACACTTCGTTTTACAAGATTCTGATTGGTTAATCACTATTCCTTGTTTGCTGTTGGTGGTTCTTCCTCCCTGTATTATACTACTTTGATTCACTTCACTGGGTCTTGGAGCTGCCAGACTCCACCGTCTTTAATGATTAGTTTTCATGGTACACTCTTCATTTTCAAAGTGCTCCAACTCTTGCTGATGGAGGTCCAGGAGAGTTGACTGACCTTTCATCACTCTTGCTAACCAACTAAAGACACTCTCAAACTTCTTTCATGCTATTAGCTCCATTGTGGCAAGGAATAAGTATATTTCTGTTCACTTCGCACAGTCTACCACAGAATAGGCAACCAATAAATATGGGCTGAAGGAATAAATGAATAAATGCATCTCTTGCAAATCCTTGTCATCAAAAGCAAATGATATTACATTATAAAAATAGTTGAAGAGTAGTATTTTTCCATTAGTTGGCTTATATAAGACAATTTGTCAATTGTGTTGCATTTTCTTATACTAAATGAAATGTGATGTTGCTACTAAGTGTGTCTTTCTGGAACTTGAATAATCAACTGTGATGCTAACTCACATTATCTCCTCAAGACACCTGACAGTAATTACCTCAGTGATAAATCTGAATAAAAGAAATTGCTCTATTATGTGGAATGTAAGCAAGTGATAAAGAATTATATACATTTAAATAGAGGATTTATTTTTTAACCTCCTGCCACTTTGGCCACTGAAGTACCCTACCATGTGAAAAATCAGTGGCCTGAAAACAAGGAAGCCTTTATTAGTGATAATTTAACCAATGCAAAGTTTTTAAACTTATCCCTTTCTACCTAATGTGATTTTTACTAACACAAGTGATAGAGGGCTGAATTACTCAGCTAATGTGGGATGGCATTAATATTTATTAAGAATAGTATTCATATATTTATTTAATAGGTATATGTCAAGCACCTTTTAGTAAAAAAGAATGTGTTAACACAAAAATAATTTTAAAAGATGAGTAATGTATAGCCCCTTTCCCCAGAATGTGCAGCTTAGAACAAGGTATAAGATCAGTTTTAAATAACTCAAAATAGTATAAAATAAACACCGCAGAAGAGTTCAAAGTGATATGGAGATTCAAAGGATGAAAGGATCACATTAGGGAGGTATCATGTTCCAGTAAAAGGACGTTCAGAGTTTGGGATCAGAGAAGCCTGATTCTCCTGCTTACTATATACACATATGTGGCTTTGGTAAATCTCAGCTTTATGCTGTATAACATGAGAATACTAACATTATCCTGTAGATAGGTGTTTTTACAGCCAACATAACCTATGAACTTTATTCTTTTTATGCCAGGAGTGGTGAAGAGAAAGGAAATATTTCTAATATAAAATAGTCCGCATTTTTCTCAGAGTGATCATTCTAAATTCAAAGCCTAGAATGCCATTATTTTTCTTTGCCGCCTTGCGTAGTTACTTATCTCCTTAAGATAAAATCCAAACCAGTTAGGATAAGGAACAAGTCTCTTCATGATTTGGCTCCTGAGTGACTCTTGAACCTCGTCTATAGCCACTTGCTATTATGTTCTTGGGATAAAAGACATACCAGCCTGTTTGCAGTTCTTCAAGCACATCATGAGCCATCGATGTTCTCAAATGCTGTGCCTTCTGTTGAAAAATATTCTCCAACTTAGCAACCAGGCAAACATCTTGTCCTCCATAGATTAGTCTAGAAGATTTTTTTTTATTCTGAGCTTCCTTCTTTCTCCATCAGAGTATGTACTCCTCACTACTTTATATATCACTCCCATTAGCCTATACATACTTTCTTTTTAGCTTGTATATTGTTGTTATTTATTTATATGCATTAATTTCAGTATGTCTTTTTCCTGAGATTCCTAATAGTCATATGCTAAATATTTATTATATGTTCTCTCTCATATGAGACTACAAGATTTTCCAGTTAACGTATTATTTCTAACTTTGAATTTCCAAAGAGCCTAATTGCTTATTGAAAAACAAAAGGAACAATCAATCAACTAGTCAATTAATCCATATAGTGAAAAGGTAACACATTGACTGTGCTTTTACTCCTTTAGCGTGGTGCAGTGTACCTCCAAAAACGTTCATAGGCCTAAAGACGCTTGAATGGAAAAATATTTTATAGTAACCCCATGACCATCACCAGCTAGAATGCTTTCTAGCTGATGTCTATAAAAAGCCCTCAGGAACTCTACTTAAGGAGCCACCTCGAAATTGGCAGAAATATTTCCTCTAATCTCAAAATTGTCCTTTACTACTATCCAATACCACCACTTCACTAGCAACAACCAAATGTCTGCTTGCACATCCATATCTTTTGGGGTAGAGTTTAGGGTTAGGGTTAGGGTAGAGGAAAAACAAAGTGAGATAAAGTTGCAGAGTCAGTTTATGGAACTATAATCCAGGAATAGAATCGGTAAATGCTTTAATGTGCATCTTTGCTGGTGATTCTTCCTCTTCCCCTTGTCTCTATAATACAGAAATGTTAAACCTGGAAGAACAAGAGCAAGGGTACCACCACATAGAAGTTTAACTGTGGGCAACATTAGAGGCCCCAGCACAGGATAAGATCTGGGTGTCATAACACAATTAGCTATTCAGAGGAAGTTCTTCAAATCAAACCCCCTGTTTATTTTTATAAGCACTGGTACAATTTAAAAATTGACCATAAAACAAGATGGTCATGAATGTTGTTTGGGATGTAAGTGAAAAAGCATTACCAAAATTCAAGCAAAGAGGAGAGTCAATAAATCTTATTAAATTTAGGTGTTCTATCTCTTTTCCTCCCTATCTCTCCCTTCTCTCTTTCTCTCTCTCTCTCTCTCCTGCCTCTCTTTTCCAGCTTCTTAATGGTAAGAATTTAGCATTGCCACGATGCCACTCCAAACAAACATTGATCTGAGGATTAATTGTTGCCAACACTATGATGATCCACACAAAGGTCCATTGATTGGTAGATAAACAGGTGTTAACTCCCAGAGCCAAGTCTCATTCTGCACTTTCACTAACTCTGAGATTCATAAAAGCATTATGTCTTGAAATGATGAAATAATACTGCTGAACACATAGAATTTAGCAAGTACTAATAGAACTTGGTTTTTTTCATTCTAAAAAAACCCTTCATCAGATAACAGGTTTTGAAAGAATTTTACATTCAAGCTTTCACTATATGTAGGAAATGACATAAATGTTAGGGATTGCAAAATTCATAGCTTTTGTATACCAATTATTTCATTTTGGATGACTTTTTATAACATTATATAATATTCATATGTCAACATAAAGTATTGAAATCTCAAAAACATTAAAACTTAAAGTTTCTCAAACAAGGTGACAAATATTTCTCCTATATGTAAGTTTCTAATTTTGAAATCAAATATATTTTGAAAGTGTGGAGTTTTAATCCCATGCTTTTCTGGAGTATATTCTATCCTTTATTTTCAAGTTTATGTAAAATTATTATTATAAAACATAATTCTGAGCTATATTTTCCAGTTATATATATCTGTTATTCTTGCTAGTATACACTGAAATATCCATTTAATTGTTCAAAAGTTTCTAAGTGAAAGATATTTTTAAATGTCGATTTCCATTTTAATTAGTAGAAAAAACTTTTGTCATTATCAGTTATTTAAGAAAACTAAAGTTTAAAACTCATACTAATGAAGTCCAGTTAAAATGGAGGCTATTTAAAAGATAAGATACATGAGCTCAGATAAAAAGATCTGCCTTCTCATTTCAAAATGCTGTAGGTGGCAATGTGTCAAGAAGAGTCAAGATAATAAACTGTTCTTTGCAGCAGTAGAAAAGAAAAAAAAACTCCCTTTCATGCTACCAAGAAAGTAATTAAGTTAATTAATATTCAGTACATAAAAGGATGGAGCATATCGAAATGCTTTTTGTGGACTCATGATTTTTACCAACACCCAGTCAAAAAAATATGCAGCACTGTGGATTTGAAAAGCTCCCCCTTCCTCTTCCTTCCTTGCCTTTCTCCCCTTTTTATTTAGCCTCTTTGTTTTTCACAAAAATGTGATGATAACTAGTATTATTATGAGCACCAGTAATTGAGCCTGCACTTTGTCTCACACATTTCGCTAGGCATCTCACCACTGTCTTTATGATTCTCGTATCAATTCTGCAAGATGGCGGATAACTGTGCTGGGGTTTCTTCTCTTTCCTCCCTCTGGATCTACTCCCCCTTTTGACTTTCCTATGAGCTCCACTTGGATGACCCCTGTGGTCTCTAAAACGTCCCTTGTTCTCTGAATTTAGTTGGGTTTAGGAATGGGAAGCTCTACGAAGACATACAGAGGGCAGGAGGTGAGTGAGAAAATGGCCGTTGTTCTCTCTCTCTCTTTCTCCTCCCTTCACCCCTTCCATCATTCCATGGGTGGGCTGTGTCCCTCTACTGAGAGCACTAGCTCCTGTTCCCGTTTCCCTGTAGCCACCTTCTCCAAGGCAGTGGCAATGCCTAACACTTACCCCAAACCCTGTCAACAGCTTTGTAAAGAGAACTTTTATTAATTATCAATCAAGTTTAAACTTGCCACCTGTTTCTGTTAAGACTCTCACTGATTAAGTAAACCCAATTAATTAATGAAAAGGTGTTTTTTTTATATTTTGTTTTCTAGATATGACCATATATTTTAAAAATAACTTTTTAGTTATATTTCTAAAAGAGTGGGCATTAATGTAGATGGTTGAATTTGACAATTGTTTTTCTGAGTCAGTCTGTCCCTGTGAAAGGAATTGGCTAGATTTCTGTACCTTCTGAATGTTCTCCAGGAAAAATTGGGGGAGAGAACTTACATTTTGTGTTGCCTACCATGCACCAGGTCCTTGGTTTAGCAGTTAGCATAGTATTTCATTCAATCCTTAGAAAAACCGTTGATTAAGCATAGAGGAAATGGGATTAATTGCCTAGGGGCACAGAGCTATCAAGTCCCCAGTCAGGATTGAAACTACTTGTTTCTTAAATTTGAAAGCAATTATTTCCATCTTAAAATTTTGCCAGTGGGAGGAGTATTCTTATGACTTTATCTTTACCATAAAGAAAAAAAATAATACTAAAGTTAAATAAACTCTTAGAAATGAAATTCTTATAACAATTGTGAATATATCAAAATACATATTTTAAATATTCAATACTTAATAAAGGTGTCAGTATAAGCATACCTATTTCCGTAAACCTTTTCTTGTTAACAGCTTTTTTTTATCATTATTAATCTTATAGAAAAAATATAAAGGGAAAATTTCATGGCATCTCATTGTTTTAATATCATTGCTCTCATTATTAGTATAAATTTATTTAAGGTCATTGTATTTCTTATATATCTCTGATTATTATGAGTAGATTTTTTTTATCCTAAATCCCTTCTTCTATCCAATGTTTCTAATGAAATTTCTGGTATTAAATCTTTTTTTCTCTATTGACAATTTTTTAAGTTTTCATTTATACTTGACATTCTGAAATTTCATTATTCTCTTTATAGTTTTTGTTGTTTTTTTTTTTTTTTGGCCATCTTGTCCTGCTAAGAGCTTAATGGTACTCACAATGTGAGGATTCAAATATTTCTTCAGTTCCAGTAAATTCTGAGTTGTAATTTCTTCAGATAATGTCTACCCTCTACGCTTTATACACTTCTTTCTCAAACTCTAATTGAGTAAATGAGAGGTTTTCTGTATATTTTTAAATAACCTCCTGCTTTTCTTTTGCACTTACACTATGTGTTCTTTTGTGCAAGCTTTCAAAATATTTTTCAGCCAGATATTCCAGCCTATCAGGTTGCTTTTCTTATGGTTCCATTGCACTCTTCCACTCACAAAAGCAGTTCTCTTAAATTTCGATGATTATGTTTTTCACTTTCCAAACCTTCTAATAAGTCATTTTGCACAATCACCTTTCTCTCACAAGACCTTTCTGCTTTTGTTTCATGGGTAGGATTATCTCACCAGTTTCTGTAAGAATATTCATTATACCTATTTTAGAACCACACACACACATACTTGCACATACACACATATGTATATAATTCTCCTTCTGTTTATATTTCTTTGGGTGAAAGTTTTTTCTCCCGATTGTTGAGTTTGATACTTTACACATGCTAGCAGCCTTCTGCCATTGTTTGGCAATTTGAGATTGTACACTAGCTTTTTCAGTGCACTGAGATTCCCTACTTCTCTTATATACACTTTCTATGAAAGGATGGACAGAGTTCCTGCTAGTTTTTAGTTAGCATAGAGGACATGCCAGCAGTGGTGCTGAGTAGGGATCTACAGCAGATAATCCCTTGTTCGTGAGAACTATTTCTCCCAGTTTCACCAGCTACCCAGAGTATCACCCTATTTCTCTCTGCCAAGCATCTGTAATCACTAATTGTAAACACATGCAAAAATCCCAACCGCTACCACCCAGCCTGTACTTGGGACATGCAGGAGGGAATAGTGGCGATCACCAAGGTAGAGTCTTGAGTTCCATCCTTTCATCTGTCCTGGGCCTCACATTGCTTCTTCTTCTTCTTTTTTTTTTTTTTTTCCTTTTTTTACACCCCATCCTTGATGTTGTTCCTGATGTCTCTGGGCATTTGCCCTCCTAAGTTCATCCTGTTCTGTGGTTTCCCTCTCCAAATGTCTTTATCTTAGTGCATTTTAGTGATACAGAAATTTCTCACAAATACTTTCTTTTTTATTTTTATTTCATGAAATCATGGAGGTGCAAACATTTTAGTTATTTTTGAAACGTGTAGCACATATCCTGTCTGACAATTGAAACCAAAACAACACCTCTTTTGATATTTAATGTATTATGTAAATAGAACCCTGTGTGATGAATCCCGTAATCTTCCTCCACTATTTCCTTTGTGTCCAAGAACCTCTGATTTGACATTGGCATCATCTTCTCCACCCTACACTGGTAGAGACAGACCTGTGTTTTCAGCTGATATTGATAACTAATTATATAGGATAATTGCCTCATGACTAAGACTGAGAATAGAGGCTTTTAGAATCAAGAATCATAAGACATATTTCTGCATCACGTATCTTTAACTTACTTCCTTGTATCATTATTTGTTGATTTTTATATGTGAGTCTTATAACAAATAGGTTATATAATTTTTGTGGATGGAAACAAAATCTTATGAATACATTTTATCTTTTCCTCATTTTTCTATGCCTCACATCCCATGAACGTGTGAATCCCCCAGTAAGTCTTACTTGCTTTCCTGGTAGACCTCTTGTTCATGTGAGCCAATTTTATCAAAATACCTGAAAACCAAAATCCTCTCAATACTTTCTGATATTGAATTTCAGCAAAGTAAAAATTACATAAAATACATGTAAAATGATTAGAGTAGGTTCTTCTTTTATGGCAATGACAGTGGATAAATTTTGTTTTACATGTAAACTACATTTTAGGTATTTATTATCAGAACCTAATTTATTCTGGGAAAGTTTGATCCCTGCCTGTCCCTTTTGCCTTGTGTTTTAATTGCATGCCAAAGAACAAGTAAAGTATTACAGACATTATTTTTCTTTTATTTTTACTGTGAACTGCAAATGTAAATCAAAGACAATTGAAAAATAAATATTCTGCTATAAATATATATTGTAGTATCAAGAATTTAAAATATACATTTATAAGTCAGCTCCATCATTTTAACCTTTGTAAACTTTTTTTTTGCCTATATTTGATCAATTTAATTAGAGTTGGGGGAAGGATTTGGAAGCCTTGAAACTTGTTTTCTAGAAAAATCATAGACTTGTATGATTCACAGTTTATCTTTGGCCAACAGGTTGAAGGGATTGTAGGGGAGATAATTTAAATGTAGACCTTTGGGTGACTTGATTTTCTTGGTGATTAAGTCTAGAAGGCTTATTTGGCTTTCTTAAAATCTATGACTTTTAGAAAAATATATAGTAACATCTTATTGATACTAAATATTATTTTTAAATTTAGTTCATCAATAAATATATATAAAATAGTATGCTTCAATCTGTTGTTTTAAGAAGCAAATTTAGCCTTTAAAAGCCTTATAAAAATAAGGTTTTCTCCTTGGATTTAATATGGTGTATAGCTGTATTTGAAATCAGAAATCAGAAAGGAACACAGTTCAGTGAGAAGCCTGGCTCTTGTCACATCTGCATTTCTTGAACCAATCCATTATCTAAAAATAAAAAGTACATACAATAATAAACAAGAAATTTTGATGGCCATTCCCAAGTTCAAATTTACATTGCCAAATTGCAATTGAGTGGGCATTACTGTTTCTCCAGATTATAAAACAAGAACAAAATTATAATATTATTATTGTTACGATACAAACTGTTAAGCAGTAGCTGAATGAATATAAGGTGTTAAGATATGGAGTTGTTTTCCATTACAAAAAATAAATTTACCCTGGGAGTAGATAACATAATTTATTTCTACATCATTATTTATTTTAAATAACTATATTCGAATTCAGAATGCATAAGAGCATTTTATTGCACATTTTATTGTATTGAGCATTTTATTAAAAGCAGAAGATTGTCAAAAAAGTATGATGTATCTAATTATACCATCAAATTGTACTGTCAAATAAATAATATTACAGTATAAAATGAATCCATGGATAAAGAAAGTAAATAGAACAAAAGAAGTAAAATGGATACATTTAATGGAATTTAAGGAATCCTAATACACAGGCATTCAGTCATTGTTATTTATTTCTTTATTAAACAAATGTTGATTGAAAGTGCTTCAACAATATAGAAATATAAGGCTGCATTTGTTTTCCTGTGTAACAAATTACCCGCAATTCTAGTGGCTTGAAATAACAACTATTAATTATCTTACATCCTCTGTGGGTATGGCTTTGTTGGGTATCTCTAGGTCAGAGACTCGCATGAAGTTATAGTGAGACTGCCAGGCAAGGCTGCAATCTTCCCAAATTTCAGCAAAGGAGGAATCCGCTTCCAAGCTCACTCATGTGGGCCACGTCAAAGGGCTGCCCCATAACATGGCAGATGGCTTCTCCAGAGAGGGTGATTGAAGAGACAGTAAGTGACAAGACAGAAGCCATAGTTAGTTTATAATCTACACTTGGAAGTGGCATCACATCACTTTTGTAGTATTCTATTCATATTCTATTAATTAGAAGTGAGTTACCAGGTCCAGAGGGATGAAGTGATTAATCAGGACACAAATACCAGGAGGCAGGCAATTACTGGGGACCATTTTGCAGGCTGCCTGCCACAAAAAGGTTAACACAAAATGGTACATTGTTAAATTATTAATCTGAGATGGTCCCAGAACACTAAATTTTGAGAGTGAAGATTAAATCAGGCAATAACTCCAAAGGCATTAAAGAACTAATCCTGATTAGTCTATGCTGAAAATCTTTGTGTTATTTAAACATTAAAATTCAGGTTAAAAAAGCAAAAGCACATAATTGAACTAGATTATTTGCACCCCATAGTAGCTCCATGGACTAAGAACTATGGGTGGGGTTTCTTTAGGATGGCAATTGAAGAATAAGACCGTAAACTTTCAGAAAAAATAGAACCCTCAAAGAGTTGTGTGGTCATACTGATCTTCGGTTGAATTGGATGTCGTGTGTCAGTGAGTAATTGTCCATATTTACAATATCACTTTCCTACAAAAAAGTAAATTTTCCATCCTTTCCTAATCACAGCAGCTGGTACTTTCTCATCTGCCTTAAAGTCAGATTTCTTCTCAAACTTTGAATCATAGAATGCTAAGAGGCCAATCTCTTCCAAGTTGGAAATTTAAACTTCCTAAGAGAAAAATGGATATTAATTCCACTCATGAATATGTCCCATAAGGAGGCTGTAAACTAGTTACGTAGTCATTTCAACTTTACTGTGATGTCTTTATTCTGTTTTACTTTTGTTTTTTTTTCTACAAACGTCAAGAAGGCTTTTTTTAAATCAAAGCCAAGGGTTCTAGTTTTAATATTAAACCCAAACTGTATGCCTCAGTGGGAGTGACAAATGGGTAATTTCTCATTTTTTTTCCTAAAAATTTAAAAATCACTTTTGCTTTGTAAAAAGGAAAAAATAGATGTAGTCATATTATATTGTGATACTGTGACTAGTGTTTCAGAAGAGTAAAGTTACATCTGATGAACAGTTTCCATGAAGTTTAAAAAAGAATTAGTGGGTAGCTATTGTGACTTAATAATTTTTCAAATGTTCATGCTCCACTTATTTAAGACATAACATGATCATGCCCAGAATGCTATTGGGTAGGAATATTTATATCTATATCTCTTTTTTTTTTATGGGGGCAGGGAATGGAAAATGAAGTTTTTCTAACTTATGGCAGTTTCACTTGGCTTCTCTATTGACTTGTCTCTTGTTTTATTTTATTGACATCTTAAGGAGGAACAATTCTGAATTATTTAAAAAGATAAATTCATTCTCTTTTTACCTGGTCAGACTTCCCCTGGATGGATGAAAGGTAGAAAGGAAGACAAGAAAAACATGTGTTTAGAGACTAACTAGTTACTTTTTGTGAAATATAAAATTAAATCTTGTCTTGACCTTGTCATCTTCCAGTGCCTTCCCCTTACATTTGGAATTAAATCCAATGCCTTTGTCATCCACCAGGTCCCACATGCCCAAATCTCTGCCTGTCTCTTCTGTTCCCACATTATACTTGGCTTTGCTAACACGGCTCAAACCACTCAGATCTATGTGTCTTTCTTCCAACCCACCAAGCTCATTCTATCACTTGGGACATTTATGCTCACTGTACCCTTGTCCTAAAAACAAAAACAAAACAAAACAAAAAAACTATGACTCATTTTTTCTCTTTATTCAGTCTCTAATTAGAGTGGCTTTCCACTATGACCCTATCTATGTTCTCAATCTCCTCTAACCACAAACCATGATTTCTTGACTTTCTCTCTTTCTCTTCCATGCCCACATGGAAAGTAAACAAACAATCCAATACTTTGATATGGTATTGCATTGGTTTCGTTGAATTACTCTGTCTTGTTTTTATAGGACATATCACTGTTTCAAAATTAATGCATTTGTTTTCTTGTTTGTTTGCTTATTTTTGCATGTTTATTATGTGCCTCCCTCACTGGAATGTAAGCTCCAATAATATAGGAATCTTATTTTGTTCACCACCAAATCCCCAGGGTCTAGATCATAATAGTCATAGCTCACATGTATTGATCTCTTACTATGTGTCAAGAAAGTTATAAATGCTTTCCATATATTAACATAATTAATTCTTTCAACAACACTTGGGGCTGAATATTTTTATTATCCCTAGTTTCTTAGATGATGAATCTGAGACAAAAAGATTTAACAGCTTGCCAATGTCACTCACACAGCTTGCGGATGGTGGTGCATTGATTTCAGCTTCACAGATGACACTATTAACCATAACACTATTTATCCCATAATAATTGACCAATAAATAGTTTTAAATGAACAAACTTGAATACGTGGAAAGCAATTTCAAAAAAAAGAAAGATAAGTCTTGATTGGGAACATAGCTCTACAACTAAATTGGGTAATTTCTTTATCTGAGCCTCTGTTATTTCATCTTTGAAGCATAGATACCATAATGTCTATCTAAGGAATTGTAGCAATTAAGTGAGCTAATATACATAAAGAGCCAAGATCTGGGAAATGCAAATAAGTCAACTCATGAGTCAGGTCTGACATTTGATTTTACTCTAGTTGCAAGCTAACCAGGTATTCTGTTCTATTTGATGGATACCGGCAGAAGACATGAGAATTCTCGATCAGAGAAAAAGAACTTGATTACTCATGCACCAAAAAAAACATAAATATCAACATATTTACATTGGTTCCTCTTATCTCCAAGTCCCATCATGGAGGAGAGATGAGAGGACACAAAGAGGTGTTCACAAAGATGCCACACGTGCTGTGAATTTGTATTAGAGCTGAGGAACATGAAGCTTCAAAATGTAACACTTTTAAAGCAAGAAGTCAATCTTCACTTTGCCTGGAGGTGTAAAGAGTGGAGAGATAGTGCCTCATTCCTCAAGGTGGTTCACTGCAAATACAAACCTGAGAATAGCCATGCCCAATAGGACACATAGAAGCAGGAAAGATCCATGAAGGAGTGTCTCCTAAGACCTTGTTAGCTCCCTTCACAGAGACAGAAGAAAAAACATTTCTGTTAAAAAAAAAATGTCATTTTCTATTTCCTTGTATCATCTCTAATAATTAATATAATTTCATAAATTATATTCTTTGTGATTAAAGATAAGACTTCAGTTAAAGCATCTTCAGTTAAAGAATCTGATTTTTCATAGCTATTTGGTGAAAAATATATATACACATCTCAACATTAAAATATATATATCTATATGCATTTATTGACAGCTTAAGCATAAATTAAGTATAGTCATCTCTCAGTATCCTCAGGGGATTCATTCCAGGACCCCTGCAGATACCAAAATTCACAGATGCTCAAGTACCTTATAATAGCATAGTATTTACATATAACCTGTGCACATCCTCCTGTATGCTTTGAATCACTTCTGAAT
Organism: Avahi laniger; assembly: GCA_963575035.1. Classification (NCBI taxonomy): domain Eukaryota; kingdom Metazoa; phylum Chordata; class Mammalia; order Primates; family Indriidae; genus Avahi; species Avahi laniger. The sequence goes on along the minus strand of CAUYSK010097640.1, from coordinate 1,173 downwards.
TACCTATAATTTCTAATATAATGTAAATATTATGTAGTTTTTTACTGTATTGTTTTTAAATATGTATTTTTAAAATGGTTATATTGTTGTTTTTTATCATTTTTCTCCCAAATATTTTCAACGCGTTGTTGGTTGAATCTGTGCATACAGAAACTGCAGATATAGAGGGCCAACTGTACTTCAGTTTGAAATATGGCTAAATTTTAAAAAGGAACTTAATAGAAAGTCCTAATATAGAATGACAATGTGGGGTGCTGCTCATGTCCTTATATAATCATTTCAGGTCATATCATTCAGTCAAAATATTTGTTTTTGAATAAAAGGAAGTTATTTTCTATAATCAGCTATTTTGGGTAGTAAAAGAACCATTTATTGTCATGATCTGTACAGTTGTTTATTTTTAATAAATATCGCCCTCTGATTTTACCAAATATTTAGGTGAGCATTCCAAAAATCATTTGCTAAGTGAAAAAGTATTTTATGTTACTTTACCATTCCATGCTATCAGAACTTATAAAAAACAGTTTAGATATTAATTTTTCATATATTCTTATATCCCTTTCTATTATAATTTTCTCTTGGTAAAGCATATTTGTATGATCACATTATAGCACACGCTATCTGGAGCCAGTCAGTTTCAAATTCCAAACTTTGCCAGTTACTAACCCTGTCACCTTGGTCAATATAATTAATTATCCCCCATTATTTCATCTGTAAAATGTATCTTTCCTATGTGTTTTTGCAAGAAATAAATAAGTGAATATATACAGAATATTTAGAACAGTGCCAGGCACAAATAAGGGGTGTATAAATGTTAGCTAATATTATTATAACAGGCAAACTGTAAAGTCCTCATTTTCATGCCTTCACTTGAATCTCCATGGGTTTTTCGTAGAGCAGAATTCACACGACAGATCTGCAGCAAAGCTGTTGGGTGTTTTATAAAAAACGAGAAATAGGCCGGGCGCGGTGGCTCACGCCTGTAATCCTAGCACTCTGGGAGGCCGAGGCGGGAGGATTGTTTGAGCTCAGGAGTTCGAGACCAGCCTGAGCAAGAGCGAGACCCCGTCTCTACTATAAATAGAAAGAAACTAGCCAAACAACTAAAAATAGAAAAAATTAGCCGGGCATGGTGGCGCATGCCTGTAGTCCCAGCTACACGGGAGGCTGAGG
>CAUYSK010097638.1:0-15444 GCA_963575035.1 Avahi laniger | reverse complement strand
TATATTTTTAGTTGTCCAATTAATTTCTTTCTAATTTTAGTAGAGACGGGGTCTCGCTCTTGCTCAGGCTGGTTTCGAACTCCTGAGCTCAAACAATCCGCCCGTCTCGGCCTCCCAGAGAGCTAGGATTACAGGCGTGAGCCACCGCGCCTGGCCTGGTGATTTTGTTTTTACAGGCAAATTAACTTGGGTAGCCCAGACTCTAAACTGTCACTACTATAGAGAGCGGCAGCTCAGATCTCAGTTCAGTCCTTTAAGACTGCTTTTAGTTAGTCCTGCTAACTTGGGGACAGCCAGAGGCTGTGTTTAAACACAGAATTTAGGGTTCTTGTTCTTTGAGGCTCCTTCCCTCACTCTCTGGTGACCATGGTTACTCTGGGCTCATTCTCCTTCCTGGTTCTTCCAGTCAGAATGATAGTGGGCTTTCTACTGGAATTTCTACCACTGCTATGCCTCCACGACAACTGTAGCCACCACCAGGACAAAACGACAGAAAAATGGGAATGCATTCTGAGCCAGCTACTTGCTCCATATTTTTTACTCCCCTCCAAAATATGCAAAATTTGGTCTCCGCTGTCTTCAGATAGTTTTTTGTTGTATGTTGTCTAGAGTTTATAATTGTTATTTGTAGAAGACTGGTTTGTTAGGTGCTTACTTCTCCACAATGGAACCTGAACCCCTAGACTTTGGTGTTTTAACCTTCCATTCCTCTGAGATTTCATCATGATTTTCCAGAGATGTCTTATTCATCAATCCAATGGCTTTTTCTAAAGCTCTCATTCTGCTTAATTTGGCATCTCATTTGGCAGTATTTTACACTATTGACTAGTTTCTCCTTGAAACTTTTTTTGGCTACCAGTATGACATTTCTGCTAAAGTTTTGTTGTTTTCTTTCTTTTCTTTTTCTTTTTTTTTAAGAGAGGGTCTCACTCTGTCACCCAGGATAGAGTACAGTGGTGTTATCATAGGTCACTGCAACCTACAACTCCTGGGTTCAAGGAATCCTTCTGCTTTAGCCTCTTGATTAGCCTGGACTACAGGTACATGCCACCATGCCTGGTAAATTAAACATTTTTTTTTTTTCTGTAGAGATGGGGCTTGCTATGTTGCCCAGGCTGGTCTTAAACTCCTAGCCTTAAATGATTCTCCCACTCTGGCCTCTCAAAGTGCTGGGATTATAGGCATGAGCCACCATGCCTGGCCAGGTATTTTCATTGGTCCCCCTTCTAGGGACAAATGTCCTAGGTCACAAACATGGACATCCTCTAAGGTTCAAAGCTGGGTACATTGCTCTTTCCTCATTATATACCTTTCTTTAGATAAATCATTCACTGAGTATTCATCTCCTAAAGTGTGTTATCTTCAGACCCAGACTCTTTAATAGCCATTGCCAAGTTTCAATCTGTCCTATTCATTTTCACTTGTTCTCGTGTCTACTCTAGAGCGCAAAGTTTTAAAACAAATGTAACCATTTTTTCCTCAAATCTGGCTCATACTTCTAATTTCCATTTCCCTTTTTTAATGTAAGGTAATTCTTCTTAGCATCAAACAATCCTAGGCAGGAGAAATCCTAAAGAAACTTAGATTAGGCTCTCTTGGAGTAGCAAAGTTCAAAATAAAACTGGACTCCCACCAGTTTTTGTTTTGCCAGGAAAGAACTCAGTAAAAACAACTAACTACCCAGATCTAGTAGTATCTTCTTCATGTCAAAGAGGAATGGATATTTATCAAAAAAAGTAAGAAGGAGAGTTTTAGATCTAGCTTTATAAGAAAGTTACCACTTTATCCTCAGGACAAGATGAGAAGAAAGGGCTGGGGACAGGAATAAGGATTCTCAGGCTATAGCATGGGTAAAAAGGAGGGAGGGGAGAATGTTCAATCTGCAGCAGCAAGAAGGAAAGCAAGGAGCTTTGCTGCAGCCATTTGGCCATCCAGCAGGAATACGATCCAGATGCTACTTCTAGGGAATATAAATAAGTCGGTGGCCCCCTGTGGTATTATTAGGATGAAATGTAGAGGGAAATATGTTACCTTTATTTGTGAAGAGCAATAAGGGGTAAAAATGACAGTGGATAAACTCATCAGATATGGAATTACTTAGAGGAAACTGAGTTGGAAGGTAAAAATCACAGCACTACCGATAAACACAATAGGAAAGAGAAAACAAAAGATACCTACCTTACAATTATTTTGTTTCCAAAATGGACTTATCAGGGAAGGAAAATAATCACAGGTTAATGACAGAATTGTAGGAACTACTTTATAATAGTTTTATTAGGATTATACAATATGTATCTTGGAGCAAAAATATATGGAAAGATGACTAACCAGCAAAAAAAAAAAAAAAAATCTTTCAGGGAAAAAGTCAGCTTTCATAACATAGCAAGACTGCCTAAGCAAGCAACAGACAGGTTCAGAGAGTGTAACATATTAGGTGTAAATGAAATATTAGGTGAGATGTCCCCTCTTCTACCCCCAAATTCTAGGAATATCTTAGAGGGGACCACAAATTTAATAAAAGGATGTTAAGATATAACATTGGGAAAAGTGTTAACTAAAGATCCTGTAGTTAAAGCCAAGTGGTATTCTTACTGATTTCAGATCCTATATACATTTTTGTTCCTTTAAAAAGTACCACACAGAGTACATATTGTAGCACTTTACAGGTGTAGGGTTTTGTGGAACATACTAGGAAACATATCAGGTAGATCTCTGCTACCACACTGTCTTTTTAACAAATTAGAGTCAAGATTCAGTTTGCTCTAGACTTAATATAATAGGTATAAATAAATAACCAGGAGCAATTTACAAATATCATGATTTAAAGCACGAAGATGTAAAATAACTAGTTATCCAATAAACGTGAAAAGGACTGATGAGCAAGCACTAGTACTTCTACCTACAAATAAAGGTTCCTGAGGAGATGCTAGAGTATTCTTAGAGAATGAAATTTTTTCAGTAGAAAGCAAAGCAAATAACTTACTGAGAAAAAGGCAACATGACTTTTCTAACAGGAAAGATAATGTTTCCCTCTCAAAGAGCAGGCATGTTTACTGTTTGCTATAAAATGGTGGATTCTCCAAGCTCAATATTCCTCTCCTTTAAGGCAACCCAGTGCATGTATGCATCATCTGGGTCTATTTGTGTCACCTCCCAGGCAGGACCAATGCAAATATGATGTTCTTGCTGCTTGCTCTACTGTGAATAATAAAGTCCCTTTTCTCTGATCTAGTCTTTAATTGACCCACCCAGTGGCCTGTAAGTAGGTAAAATCAAATCCCAGAGCCTGATATCCTTGAAGTCAACTACTGTCACAATATTATTAGGATGTTATTTGCATTTTTTATTGTGTTGGCACTTACACTGGTGATGCAAAAGCAATGGCAAGTAAAACTGCTGGTGCCTGTGCATGGAACTAAGGCCATGGCACCAAACCAATACAGTAGTCACTGTATTCTTCAGTGCCACACACTGAGTAAAACAAATGCAAAAACAAGCCAGTTTCAGCTAATAATGTCCTTAATAAGGCAGTAAAAATTATTAATTTTATTGAATTTTCATCCCAATTTAACATCCTTTTAATATTTTGTGTGACAAAATGGAAGTATGAATACTTCTGCTGCATATTGAAGTACAGTGGTTGTCTTGGGGAAAAGCACTTGTGCACTTGTTTGAGTTACAAGCTGAACTAGTCATTTTTTTTAATGGAATGCCACTTTCAGTTGAAAGAATGACTGACATACGAGCTATGGTTGGTCAGTTTCCCAAGAGCAAATGAAGCTAGCATGTCACTTTAAGGAAAACAACTGACAAGATTTGTTCTGAATGATAAAATATGAGCTTTCAAGTGAAAATTAAAATTTGAGAAAATCTGTACCTGTCACAGTAAGCTTGACAGCTGCCCAATATTTAAAAGACTTTTCTGATGAGATCAGTAATGATGTTAAATGTAATTTTAAAATATTATATAATAAAATAAGTCAACATTTGGAAGATCTGCATAACTCAGGGAATCAGTATTTTCCAAATGACCAATTTATGTTACAAAATCATACACATGTAAGAGATACATTCGAAGTACAAGACAAACTAAGCAGAAAAGTTCACTGATATGGTTTCAGATTCCATACTGTAGCTAACATTTTAAAAACTGCTACTTATCAAGTTTTGGTGTAGTATCAAAGAAGAAAATCCACAGTTGCTAGAAAAGCTATTAAAATAGTCTTCCACTTTCCAACTATGTTAATCTACATGAGGCTGGATTTTTATTACATAATTCAACCAAAAAAAAATCACAACAGATTGAATGCAGAAGCATTTCAAAACACTGAATAAACCAAATACCTCCAAAACATATTTTGAGAACTTTTAGGATAACAGATTATGATACAATAATAAGGGAAACTAGATTGTTTGGGAAGTACTATAGTTTGGATGTTTGGACCCTCCAAATCTCATGTTGAAATTTGATCCCCAATGTTGGAGGTGGGGCCTAATGGTAGGTATTTGGTCATGACGTGGATCCCTCATGAATAGATTAATCATCTCCCTCAGGGAGTGAGTTCTCCTGCTCTATTAATTCCCGAGAGAGCTAGTTGTTAAAAAAGAGTCTAGCATCCTCCCCCACCACTCTTGCTTCCTCTCTTGCCATGTTATCTCTGTAGACACTGGTTCTCCTTCATGCCAGGAGAGGAAGCAGTCTGTGACCCTCACCAAATGTACATGGCCAATCTTGAACAATATATTTTTCCTTAGAGTTTGTGATTTTTTTTTTTTTTTGAGACAGAATCTTGCTCTGTCACCTTGACTACAGTGCAATAGGCATCATCATCGGTCACTGCAACCTCCATCTCCTGGGCTTAAGCGGTCCTCTTACCTCAGCCTCCTGAGTAGCTGGGACTAAAGACGTATGCCACCATGTCCGGCTAACTTTTTTTCTATTTTTAGTAGAGACAGGGTCTTGCTCTTGCTCAGGCTGGTCTCAAACTTCTGAGCTCATGTGATCCTCCTGTCTTGGCCTCCCAGAGTGCTAGGATTACAGGCGTGAGCCACCACACCTGGCCAAGTTTGTGATATCTTTATTATGACGCTTTGGAAAAGGCTCTAAATGAACTGACTGAAGACAATTTTTTTCCTTCTAATTACTATTCTACCAGAAAGTCTATAAACGAAGATTAGTCTCCAAAGAAGAGAATATAGAAGAAGTTATATATAAAAAGAGGGTATATACCATCAGTCTCTAAACAAAACCAGGGAGAATGGGACATTTGCTGACTGAGAAGGTAAGGGTTCCCTGAGGTGCTATAGAAAAACACATGTTTTTCTGCAGCTCTCTGTAAGTCCTAGCCTAGGTTGGCATATGTGATTATACAGTGTGCATAATCACCATCTCTGTCTAATCAAAGATGAAATGAATGAGACTAGCATAAAAAGAATACAGGGACATATTTTTTAAAAGTTGAGTAGTAAACATAAGCAGTCAAATTTATTTCAAGTTCCTCTGTTTAGAAAAGGTGCTATGTGTAAACCAGATTTGACTTTCCTACAGAAATCACTTGGTAGTTACATGTCTAGACTAAAGGTTAATTTTTAACTTTCGTTCAAAATGATGAAAAACATATTTATCATATACCTGTAAATTATACTCTGTTTTAAAGCTTTGACAGTGGATATAAAACCAGGTACCTGGACAATATATCACAGCTTAACAAATATAGTTTAAGAGACTTGCAATAGAAAAAGTATCTGGAGTGTCCAGAGAAGCTATGGGGGCCCAAAATTCAGATGGAGATCCCTTAGTGGGAGCTGCATCTTAAGTCCCAAGTATATGAGATATGAACAGTGCAAGGATGGGGATGCCATGTAAGACCTAGATCGTGAGACCAGGATTTTATAAGCTATGAAAGGCCAGAAAGCAGAACAGAGTTCAAGCTCATACACTGTTTTACAAAACTGCCATACATAATAACTTAAGGAACACACCACAGGTAAATGCTGCTCACTGAAGGACTGTCTATGATAAAGTAACAAATAGGTAGGAAGCACTCTCTTCTGAAGCAATGATTGTGTTATTTAAAAATGGTTATGGTAAATGAAATTGCTCATTCAAAACCCTCAGTTTTAGCTTTCAGTTTATATAATGTTCTCCAAAGTGACCTGGAATAATATTTTGTTATTGTCTAGAAATTACCCTTTTTCCATCAAAATCTTGTGGAAAATTTAAGTTTATGTATCTATGCACACATAACCAAGATAAAGGCAAATAAGAACATGTCTTCTTTCCCTACTTGAACTAAATTTTGATTCCTGCTCAAGCCTACCTTCAGTTCTCCAGGAATTTTAACTTTTAAATTAAGAGCCTATATGTGTAGGGGGGAGGAGGGAGGAGGGGACGGGTATATGCATACACAGAGTGAATGCGCACCATCCGAGGGATGGACACACTTGAAACTCGGATTTGGAGTGGGGAGTGGGTAAGGGCAACACACGTAACCTAAACATCTGTACCCCCATGATATGCTGAAAAAAAAAATATCCTATATGTGCCATAAAATTATAATTAGGATTTCACTTTGTCATATAATTAGGACTTTGCATTGTTTCATGAAGCTTGCTAACTGCTTTGGGTCTCCAAATCTTTGTTTTCCTAACCAGACTATAGTTCCTTAAAGAGGATGGATGTGGTCTTACTTTTTTTTTTTTTGTATTTCTGTCAATGACTAGCAAGGCTGGGCTAATAAGAGTTCAATAAATATTTCTTGTCTAAGTGATTGACAAATGAATTTTTAGACATCAGCTTTCTTCAAACATGTCAGAACTTCTATATTTACTTGCAATTGCCAGGTACAGCACATCTTATTTCCTCAATGTTAGCACTGATGGCAGATCCACAGCTACATCACTGTTTCACTATTCTAAACCTACAAAATCTTTCCTGCTCTTCAAAGTGATGATATCTGCTGATCTAATCACAATGATAGCTATATTTGAAATCTGCAAACTGTTTAACTGACACCTTATATTACCAACTGTACTGGTTGTATTTTTAAGGTTTTGATTAACTCAAATGAAAAAACAAAGACATATATAAAGCATAAATTAGACATATATAGAGAAATTCAGAAATGAAGCATAAAATCAGCTATTTGAACACAAGAACACATGACCTCTACTTAAATAGTTAAAAGTTCAAAGAAACTCCTATGTTTACTTCATATTTTGGATTCTAGAATCTGAAATAACTGAAATAATGTCAATTTTGATTATTTAATCAAGAATTTAAGCCAGAAGACAGGGATAATATCTCTTTGTTCTCCAGTGGTTGGTAGTGTCAGGTACACAGCAGGAATTCAGAATTATTGAATGAATGAAGAAAAACAATTTACCAGTATCACAAAATTCTTTTTTGTGTTCTACATCATTGCTCTCTACATATTTTCTTGCATCAAAACACTCCATAATTTTGTATAACTCTCCACCAAAACAAAAAGTGGGATAGAAAGATGGGGGCAAACAATTTCTTTCAAACCCTAGACACTTAAGATAATATTTAATTTGACAACTGAACTACATCCCAGAACCAAATTCTATAAAAATCTAATTTCCAAGATTACAAAAATAACTCAGTACATTATAATCCTGTTTTTTAAAAAAGTGAATTAAACAATGACAATTTATAGTTTTGTATTTGTTATTTTATAAATAAAAAATTATTTGAATAATTACTGCTATCAGACATAAGTTACTATGTTGGACAATGTTCTGAGAACAAGAGATGAATAGTCTTTGTCAAGAATAAGTGTATGCATTTTTGTGTTATTTGATTTCATATCTATACATATTTTCAATTTTTAAAATTGGTTATAAAAAAGAATTAGTAACAACATGCAACAGTTTCTTGTTTCTCTAAGCATTACTCAGCTATTCTCTTCTGGAAAGTCTATGTTCGTATTAGAATTTTTGAAATTGTTCTTAAGTTGATAGGCTCTGCTATTTCTTTTCTCTAAAATTAATAATGATAGGATTCAGGAAGTTAAAATTCACTATTAATTTCTGCCAAGTTCCCTTACCTGTCATCAATATTTAAAAAATGGTGAATTAAATATCAGCCTCCCTCCTCACCTCTTGGTCATTTGGTACTCTCTTCTGTATACCACAAACAATCTACAGTATCTGTGTTGCTTTTAAAATATATCTATAAAAATTTGGTACTCATCTCTTCAAGAGGTGCAGCTTAATTCCTTGCTCCTGGAGCACTTAGTGGCTCATTTCTAATGAGCAAAATAAAGTAGAAGTGAAGGTATGTGACTTGAGATCAGGTCGTAGAAAGCACCTTTCTCTTTCTCTTGGATCACTTACTTTGAGGGAAGTTAGCTGCCAGATTTTAACGGGAGGTCCACCTGGAACAGTCATGTAAGCGCACCATCATGGAAGTGGATGCTCCAACCACAGTCAAGCCTTCAGATGACTGCAGTCCTAGCCCACATCCTGACTTCAACAACAAGAGAAATCATGAGTCAGGACCACCCAGCTAAGTCACTCCTGAATTTCTGACTCATAGAAACTGAGATAAATATTTGTTGTTTTAAGCCATTAAGTTCTGGAGTAAATTTGGAGTAATTTGTTATATGATAGATAGTGCAAAAGATTGGGCTAACTCCCGTGGTATACAAGAGGTAAAACTCAGGTTTTCCATTAAACCAAGTACTTCCTTCCCTAATGTATCCAAACTATAAGCAGAGTCCTAAGGCTCATCTTAGGCCTGAGCCATGATATAGGCTATTTTGTCTTGACCTCTTTCTGTCTCTTCTAGAAGTCAAAAAACTCTTGCATGGTTTTTGTGTAGGAATAACATGAACGAAACTGAACTATAAATTTCATGTTTCTCTCTTTTTTTTTAATTCATGTTTCTTAAGTAAAATTTTCTACAAGGGGCTCTTGCTCCTTCACATATCCCACTTTCTTCTACTTTACATTTCATTTTCCAAGGCAGCTACAGTTGCCATTTGCCAAAATGTCCACAAGTCTTTCCCCTCTCAAATATCCTAACAAAACAAAATCCTAAACAAAACAAATAGTCTAAAGAAAACAAATCCTCAAACCACCCACCAAACAGAAGGAGGAAAGGACTGTGGGTGGTTAGTAGTAGCTTCCTTCTGTTACTGGTTCAAAGCATTACTATTAGCTTATTAATTCATTACAGAAGCTAAGCCAATTGACTGGGAATGTGGTTTCTAGAAATAGATTAGTTTTTCAGAAGACCAATAATATTAAAGTATACTGAAAAAAGAAAAAAAATCATATCATCACCTTAACCATTTCTGTATAATGCCTTCTAGTTCTCATCCATGTAAATGTATACTTTTACAAAATTGTAACCAACCAGTACAAATTATTTTTCATTTTGGAAAAAACTTAATATAACCAAACTATTCAAAGTTTTTTAGGAAAGGATTTTACTTGTAGTAGCTAAAAGTAAATTTAATTATAACTTACTAAGTATAGGTCAACACATATGCCAATGGAAAAGATTTCAATTTCGATTGCTTGATTGACCACATTTTTTTTTCTAAATTAGGCCTAATTTTTCACACTGAACATACAGCCAGCTCTCAAATATTCAACACATCTCATTTATCTGTTCTTTTAGAATATATGTCCTTTTCTCTTTCATCCTTTATATATTTAGTGCTCATTAGTACTTCAGCTAGAGATATAGAAAGGAAGAAAAGAGAGCTGAAATACATGGCAGTTAATTTTTATGTTTATTAAATGGTTATAATATAAGAAGATTGAATTGATGAGCTATTCAAAGTATAAAAATGTGGCTATCACATAACCTTTCCCCTACTAGTAAAGATTATTAAGAGAACTCACTGAATTTAGATTCACTCCTTACGCGGAGCTTTATTCCTCACTTGGAGCTTTTCCTCTTATTGTCTGTCTACCAATACAGTTATAATTGATGCAGCATTACTAATTCTTTGGAAATAAGCTATTTCTGACATGTTACTTAAACTTAATTTCAGCCCAGATATCCACATATATATTTTATAGATAAAATGCTTATCTTATCTATAAAATTAAAACAAACATAATTTTAAAAAGATTTCTGCTTACGGTCTCCCTTTGAATACTTATTGACTAAAAAATAAACTCTATAATTTTCATAAGCAACAAATTACCCCAACTTAAAATAAGCTAAATTATTAATATATCTTAGAGCTTTTCACATCATCCCTTTTGTTGTAACCAAGGTTTTATTTTTAAAATTACTTCTATATATTTTAAACTAGTCTATTGCTATAAATGAATTATGAGAATTTTGGTTATTAAAAATGAATGGTAAACGATGATATCTGGAAGTTGTTAAAATAGGAAAAGGGACTGTAAATACTGTTTACTTAAGTACTAAATTTATGCCAGCATTTATAGTAGTTCAGTGATTTTATAATGTACTATACTAGGCCTAATAATAAAATTGTATTCCAAAAGTCAGAATCATTGTTTCTCAACATCCTCTTTTGCAAAATAAACCTAACATATTCCAATGCCATGGTTTCTTGTGTTTATTTACCAGCATTTTTAGATAAATGGAAATTGGAATGGGGTGAAGAAAACCGAATGACTCAAATAAATAATGGTTTCAAATAAAAATATATGAACTGAGAGATACTATAGAGAACTTCTCATTCTAAAATTTTTTTATATAGAAAAAGCTTTCAAAATTGGATTTCTCAGATTTGATGTAAAATAATAAGATAGTTTTAGTTATGGAATCATTCACCAAATAACCCTGACAAACAAAGCTAAAATCTCCTACGTTATTTAGGAAGAAAGAAATATAGCACTCTTGACTTAATTAGTCTTGTTAATATTAAGAAACCTTATGTGTTAGGAGTTCTTATTAATATTTTATTTGAAAGATGTATCATCCCACTGAAACCCAACTCATCTCATTAAAAAATTCCTTCTAAAATTTATAAAATTTCAATGATTCAGGACAACGTGGAGAACGATATAATACACATCTATCTATCTTCCACCCTAATTTAACATTTTGCCATATTTGCTTTAGATTTTTTTTATTTAAAAAAAAAAGTTGCAGAGACAACTGAAGCCCCCATTACTCCATTTTCGGATAGCATACAGTCTCCTCTCCCCTCAATTCTAGAGGGCATAATTTTTCTAAAGATACATACCCTTCCTGCCTATGTTTTACACTTTTACTATATATTTGTGTTTTCACAAACATTAATGTTGTTATGTTTACATAGTTACATAAATTATTCCCATTTATCATTTCATTATTTCCATTTCATACTCAACATTGCTTTTGAAATTTAGGCATATTAAAAACACATATTTAGTTTAATTTTTCTATAGAGGTACTATTCTGCTGTTGATGGATATTTAGGTTGTTTCTAACCAAAGTAGCATGAATGTCCTCGTATATATCTATTAGTAGATATGCGATTATTTTTTTCTATATTGCTTCAATGAAGACTTTTGCTTAAGCTGGTTAGGTGGAGTTTTTTTAAACTAAGCACAGGCAATTGAGGCAAACACTAGAAAGCTATTTTCTAATCTGTGTCTTACTTTCTACCTTAGTTTAACCTTTTCTTTCTTTGTTAAATGCTTGCGATACAGATAAAAGGTCACTAGAAAATATAAAACCTAAGCTTTAATTTTACTTGGAGATAGTTCTTCTATTTAGGAACATATAAGTTATATGTTTGTATATATGAAACTTCTGTTTGGAATTCCAGTGGTGTATCAATTCAGGACAATAAAAGGAGGAGAATGTGTTATGCATCAGAATTTGAATGTTGCTTTTTGCAGAAGCAATGTCTACCTTTGATTGTTTTTCTCTTGGTATTCCTGATTTCACTTTATCATGTGGCTGGTCAAGAGTCAAATTATTCTTCCTTGCTTCACTGTCTTCAAGCAGGGGAACATAGTCATAACTATTATCTGCAAGACAAAAATCTCTTGGACGTTAGGAGGGAACCCTTATTTTTGATTTTACCTGAAAAAAAAAATACACACAACCATAATTTTGAAAGACAAGATTTTAAGCTATGAGTTTTAAAAAATTGTTTAGATAATAGTTCTTTTCACAAGTTGCCCATTTAGAGTTTTTCCTTCCCACTAAACCACACAAAACCCCTACTAAGTCAGTGATCTGTGAAATACATAGAATCTAGAAAACTAGAAATATGGTCTTTGCATCTTACCATCAGCAACAATTAAACTTTTACGTAAGTCATATTTTCAAGTATGCATTTCTTATTTAAGATAATTTATGCACATAACTACTCCATGCTTACTGTAGAAAAATTAGAAAATGTAGACATGCCAAAAAGAATAAAAAATACGCTGGGCGCGGTGGCTCACGCCTGTAATCCTAACACTCTGGGAGGTCGAGGCGGGTGGATCGCTCAAGGTCAGGAGTTTGAGACCAGCCTGAGCAAGAGCGAGACCCCATCTCTACTAAAAATAGAAAGAAATTGTCTGGACAACTAAAAATATATATAGAAAAAATTAGCCGGGCATGGTGGCGCATGCCTGTAGTCCCAGCTACTTGGGAGGCTGAGGCAGAAGGATTGCTTAAGCCCAGGAGTTCGAGGTTGCTGTGAGCTAGGCTGATGCCACGGCACTCTAGCCAGGGCAACAGAGCCAGACTTTGTCTCAAAAAAAAAAAAAAAAGAAAATTAATTATTCTTAAATAACCTGTATTATCTTTGGGACATGAGTTATGTTCCAGAGATGTTGCATATATTAAAGTACAATCAGACAAGATTGGGCACATTCAGAGTGGTATGGCCATAGACCAAAAAGTCCCTAAACAATAAATGTTGGTGTGATTGCGGAAAGATAGGAACACTCATACACTGCTGGTGGGACTGCAAACTAGTACAACCTCTATGAAAAGTAATATGGAGATACCTCAAAGAACTACCTCAAGAGCTACAAATAGAACTACCATTTGATCCAGAAATCCCATTACTGGACATCTACCAAAAACAACAAAAGATATTCTATAAAAAAGATATCTGCATTAGAATGTTTATAGCAGCACAATTCACAATTGCAAAGATGTGGAAACAACCCTAGTGCCTATCAATACATGAGTGGATTAATAAAATGTAGTATACGTATACCATGGAGTTTTACTCAGTCACAAAAAGTAATGGTGATCTAGTACCTCTTGTATTATCCTGGATAGAGCTGGAGCCCGTTCTACTAAGTGAAGTATCACAAGAATGGAAAAACAAGCACCACATGTACTCACCATCAAATTGGTTTTAACTGATCAATACTTAAGTGCATGTATAGTAGTAACATTCACTGGGTGTCGGGCAGATGGGAGTGGTAAGGAGGGGATGGGTATACACACACATAATGGGTGTGGTGCCCACTGTCCAGGGGATGGACACGCTTGAAGCTCTGAGTTGGGAGAGACAAAGACAATATATGTAACCTAAACATTTGTATCCCCATAATATGCTGAATTAAAAAAAATTAAAAAATAAAAAGTACAATCCTATGTATTTTATCTTTAACATTGGTGATTCTGTTCTAAATCTGGTGTCTATATTGTAAAATAATACTGATATAATTTTCATGTCTTATAGTTTAAGCAACTAATACAAAATCTTGTAGTTTAAGCTGATAATACACAGTCTCTGAAGAAAATATCTTTTTGAAATGAGCTAAACACAGAAAATGGGTTAACCTCAATTTCTATAACCAGGAAATAAAAAAAATAGAGACAAATTAATAAAATGCAAAAAGATGTAAGATTTTATAAGGATTATAATTTAAAGCAAAACCCACAGATTTTATGGTGCTGAACTTATATATTTAAAATGTATTTTTTAAGTCTGTAACACATATTTTAATGATGGATTCAAACAGGATCATTAAGAAATAACTTGCTCTCTTGTTTTTGTTTTTTCATAGAGGAAGAATATCAGACTAGTTGATTAATTAATTGTCACTACAAAAGTGATAATTGCTTGTTTATTTAATTGGCTGATACTTCTAATAATGCCTTCTCTAGATTAGGCTAGAAACTTATTTTGCCTAGATACTTTTCGAATGGAATTTGAAAAGTACTTTCTGATGTTCATAAGCTTTATGCATTGTTTTGTGAGGAAATATTACTGATTGTATCTTTGAATCACATACCTTCTTATAACTATTATTTATTTAATTTTGTTTGTTTTAGCCATTGGCAATGTCTCCCATAGTCTCTGCTATTAATTCACAAAGTCTTGAGATATGCTTGACTCAGAAAGAAATATCCCAGTTCTCATATCAGATGGGTTTAGTGTGTCCACTTGCACACTTGTATGCTTGTATTAGACACCCGAGTCCACCTTTCTATGACCATGTCTCATCAGCTAGATCTAGAGGCACAGTGATCTCAAGATACCTCGGGATAGACATCTAAATTCTCTTTCTTAACAATTCCACCATGGACACATTCTGTTTAGCACGTATGCTTTTTCTCTTGATTTTCATAAATATTTTAATAAAGAATTTATGTTTTACACTCTTATTGGTGGTATCATCAAGAATAATGATGACTAAAATTTATCTAGGCTTACTAACACTAGGTATTTAATTAAGCAAAGTACATGCATTATCTAGTTTAATCTTCACAACAGCTGTATGCAGTGCTTATAATTATTATTCCCATTGTAAAGAGAGACAGATGGGCCCAGACAGGGAGGAGTAAAGTAAGTCCAAGATCACACCCTTACTAAGTGAATTTGATACTGGATAGTTTGACTACAGGACCTAAATTCAAAGAAAGAAACAAGATGTTAATCTCTATTGGGCATTAATAAAAAAGTGCAAGTCCTTTACATACATGTTTCAGTTTTCCACTATATTTCTGTGGCATCCAAACTGACATATTCCAAAAGATTTTCAGTTAAGCTGTGGTTGAATAAAATAGCAAATCACTTCCCAGTGTAATGTTAATAAGCATAATATAGACATGGTTAGAGTCTCAGGGTAAGAAGATTTACTCCAAAGGATCCTTGAGTCAATTAATGGGATTCATCTGGAAACAAAGAAAAACCTTGAGGGAAAACCAGCAGTCCTAATAAAGTGCTCACAGTTAAAACAAAAATGAACAAACAAGGAAAACTGACATATTCTTTTCTTGTGTTTTTAAAATCAAATATAAAATTGGAAAGGGGGTAATAATTCCTCTGGGATTAATAAAAATAAGTATATTTCCTCAGGCAGTTCATGAAAAATATGTAATTTTATTTAAAGTCCTACTAGGTTTAGGCCGGGCGCGGTGGCTCACGCCTGTAATCCTAGCTCTCTGGGAGGCCGAGGTGGGCGGATCATTCTGAGCTCAGGAGTTCGAGACCAGCCTGAGCAAGAGTGAGACCCCACCTCTACCAAAAATAGAAAGAAATT